>JAAGNO010014520.1:0-27320 GCA_033439905.1 Ceryle rudis | reverse complement strand
CAAGTCCTAGAAATGTGGTCTTTCACATATGCTGTGTGTCAGGAGGTTTGGATCTTGTACCTCTTGTGTGAAGAAGGGGATAGTTAATTGGATAGATTTTTCTCCTGGTTCCTCTTAGACACTGGACCTCATTTTTTATTTGAACTTGCCTCCTTCAGCCTCCACTCTCTTAAACTCATTTTGTATTTCTCTGATATGTAAAGGATTACAAACACTGTTTTCTCTCCATAAAGGAGCTAGTGTCATACAATCAGGTTGCTGCCAGTCTTCTTGTTTGGATTTTTTAAAAATAATACAGATTAAGCATTCTAAATTTCTCATTGTAAGACATACTCTTTGCAATATTTTTATGTGCCCATTTTAACTTTTCAGTTATCTTTTTAGAAAGTGGACAATAGAACTCATTACATTCTTGCATTATCAACATTCTCCACACATAGGAAAACTGAGTAGTAAATTTCAACACAAAGTTGTACTGGGAATGATGTTTATTTAGGTACTCATTTTGGCTCCCAAATCTTTTTCTGGATCCACTGCTTCCCAATACATACTGTCTTACTTTGGAAATATATCTTGTTTCTAGACTTTTATTTTAAAACATGCACATGCCAGTGCATTTGTATTGTGTAAGAAAATCAGCTTGCAGAGAGATGCTTAACAACTGTGTAAAAGTATCTCCAGTATGGATCTAGAGGAGGGATTTTTTTTCCCCTTGTAATTTAGGGCCTTTACTTAATTATTTAACAACTGTCTGGCTATCAGTTTTTAATTGGGTAATAAAAGGCCTTTGTTGTCACCTTGTGAGACTGTCAGTGGATGAAAAAGGGCAACTCTAAGGTTAAAAAAAGGGAAAAGGGAAGCAGAAGGTCTAGCAGATGTTATGCCTACTACGAATATTGCTGTTCACTGAAAACTCACCAGAATGCACAGCTAAGATCAATAGACACTTGATTATTTTAACTTGTATTTCCTGACTTCTCTTGGGGATTGCCAAACAACTGAAGAAAGATACAGTCCTGGGACGATGTTGTGTGTTCTCAGCTAGCATCAGGATCTAGCTAATGAAAAGAGCAATGTTTTTCCTAGTTACGTCCTTAAAGTACAGTTATTGTGCATCTTATACTCTGGCAGAAAAACCATTCCTAATCTGTTTTAAAACAAATAGATTGTGTACAGCTGTCCCTATATCCAAGGCAAAATGATGATTTAATGTTGATTAAGAGAGAAGGTCTTTGAAGTGAGTGAGGCAGGAGCCCGTAGTATGTCTTTAGTGATCATTATCAGTCTTTCCCTGAAGGGTGACTTGGTGCCAAAAGCGCTTTCCCCAAACTGGCTGAGGTGGATTCAGGAGCAAATGCTTTGTAAATTTAAAAAGACCTTCTCATTCGCAGGCCTCTGATGTCTTATTCCTTTAGCTGTATTAATGTCTGAGAATAAGCAGATGCAGCCTTTTTCACTGGTTAACTACAAAAAGGGGCAAGGTCCACTGCTACACGGCACTGTGGGCATTATTTATTCATCACAAGAAGAGCAACTGAGCATGTATCCTGCAGTAAAATCAAAGAAAAGTTGCTGGGTTTGTTTGTTTTCCTTTTTTATATGAACAGCTGCTTTAGCAAAAGAAAAAGCACTTGGATTTATCTTTCTATAACTAAACACTTTTGTGAATCATTATATAAAAGTACAGAAAAAACAGTCAAGTTTCTTTCTCTCACTTGTTTGTCTCACAGTTACATGCCAAACACCAGTCACAATACATGAGTGCCTATGTGGACCTACACATAAACATGGTATATTATATACACGTACATGCACATGCTTACATCGCTGTCCAAAATGAAATGAGCAGTGTCAATCATATTTGCATCTGTCTACCCGTCTGTGTACAATTTGGTTAAAAAAATTTACAGTACCAGTGACAGATAAGAGCAATCCTGTGTTATTTCACACTAACAGTTGTAAAGAATATAATTCTCATACAGCTGAAGGGTTGAAGGCAACAGAATGGAGGCAGTAGGGAAACTGTGTTTCCTTGTTGGACAATTACAATTTACATTCATTTAGGAAAATGACAATTTTGCCTCACAAAAAAAAATAAAATAAAATAAAACCACCAGTGTTTTTCCCAGTAGATCTCTTTTCATCTCAAGTCACTGGAGTCTGCAGTTTTACAACCGCAAAAATCCATCAATACCTGTTTATTTCTTGGTGTTCTTTAAAGAGCCACCATATATACTCTCCCTGAAGAGTGCTTGCCATGAAAGACTTCATAGATACTGCTTATGGCACCCCCATTACTAATATACTTTCTGAAACTCCATAATACTAGGCAAAAGCAAAAATATAACATTTTTAAGCATATATTGCTCATTTTTAAGTATGACCAAGACACTTTTGTTTCCACTGCTGAGAAAGGACCTTTTTTCTATTGACTTCAGGGGGAGGGTGGGGAAGGAAACTGATCCTTTGATGGAAAAGGGTTTTGTATAATTGTCTGTAATTTAAAAATTATGTAAATGTTGTACTGTGAGAGCTGCCAGATTGACAATTCTGGGAATGTAAGTAGAGAGCAATAGCGTGGGTTTCTCAACATTGCTCCATTATTGTGTTGCAAATCATGCCAGGAGGGAGATATGTCTTAAATATACATAACCAAGTGCAGAAGAGCACTTCTAGACCCATATTGTAAAATTTTAATTCTTCTTCAACCTCCTCCCTCCCAAATAAGCAAAACCAGACAAGTATTTGGATGAAAATGTTTTGTTTAGGGGCATTTTCATAAAAAGTTGAAATCATAAGCCATTTTTTCCATAGAAAAAGAGTTTTTAAATGAAATTTTCAGCTAGCCTTATTAACTTAAAGCCATTTTTTCCTAAAAACATAAAAATTAATCTTGTTGTATCTTATTTTTTTCTTTTTTATTTGACTGATTTTTCAGCTTTAGTTCCTATTCTGTGATGAAAACTATCCAAATATGAAAAAAAATTCATGTTCATATGATTTTCACATTGCTTTTCAAAACAGCTAGTCTCTTAAGGTCCAACTATTTCACAGCTAGGTGAAGTGAAGCATGGATAATACCATACAGCATCAAAGCCTACTTTGTGGCAATCTCCTCTTAAACCCACAGTTGTGAATTTGACAGCTAAAGATTTCAGTGGGAACAGAATTGCACTGAAAGGTCAGATCATTCTCCAAGACTACTTAATCCTTGACCTTGCTAAAACTGATAAACGTAGCAATTAATACCAATTAGAGAGTTTGTTTTGTGAGATATACAAATATGAAATTTATCTAATTAAGTTTGTCTGATAAATTATACCTACATTTAGTTGCCAGCTGATTAGCCAGCATCTTTAGCTGGGTGTCAGTGTTCGATTTGGTAGAGGGAATGATCTGGTTTAAATATTTATCCTTCTAGTTACGGAATGACAGTCTGTAAACATGTCATCTATAAAGGCTTTTTCCTGAATCTTTTCTCACCAAAATATCAAGACTTTTTTAACAATTCAGTGAAAAAGTTGGTTTTGACATTTTCCATCACTTGTATGTTTCTGTTTTGTTCCAGAGGGCAATAAAAATGAATGACCTGCAGGAGTGGGTTTTGTTTCTTTTCAAAAAAAAAAAGTGACACTCTGCAAAACATGCACAATTTTGGGAAAATATGCAAGAACTCCAGAGCAACTTATTCTACTTTATAACTTGCTTGTAATTAAAGAAATCTTGGAAACTTACAAAGTTACACTTTCAGCATCAAGGATAGGTCTAAGATATAACTGGCAAGTCTTAAGAGAAAGATCTCAAACAAAAATGTTTTAAGACATAAAAATGGGAAATCTGCAAACCTTATGCAGTTCTGCCAAAATACCTGATCCTGCAAAAGCTGCATTTGCTGTTTACTGCCTTGATCAGTTCTCTAGCAGTGGTAGGCCTACTTATCATAGTAGTATACAAAATTAGTAGATGTTTAGTAGATTGGATCCTAATTGTCCAGACATTTTCTAAACCTATGTTCAGTCTCCCTGTGTAAGCTCATGTATAATTAATTTATTTTAGTCTACTATTTTGTCTTCATGTCTGTGGCTGAGGAGCTTCTCATTCTCAAATTTCACATTTCTTGGCCTGCTTAAAAAAAATCCTTTTGCCTGGTGTCACAATTGTTCAGTATTTCAATACTCTAAATAAGCTTTGCACTAAAATTTACTCCCATGTTAACCCTGTATGATATGCAAATGAAAAATATTTATTTACAGAGTAGTTCCTCACAACAGTAAGAATATTATAATCACACAGAGTCAAAATCTGTTCACCTTATTTAAACAGAGTTGAAAGAAGAAAATTTGTTCATGCTTGAACTAAGAAAGAACTGTCAGGTTTGGTCTTTAAGGAAACCAGCTGCACAGACCATTATAAATGGCATGGACGGCATCTCTGTGCTTTAAGCTTTATGGCACCATACTGTCCACACTGAATGTTAACCTGAGTTGATCCTCATTTTTGAAATTTAAAAAATGTGTTAAGTGGGTTTTTTACCCACAACCAAAAAAAGATGCTTATGTTCGGAGATAATGTGGTTTCAAGATCTCAAGCATAGCCAACACTTGAAAGAATAAGGCTAATTAGATCAATTTATGGAAAAAAAAAACCAACCCCATGATCCATTCTTTGATAAACCATTGGCCAGTATAATAAAGCTGACAACAAGGTCCATCTTAACCAGAGAATTAACTACTTCTGAATTAAGAATTATCAGAGTGTGAAAAACTCTGTGACTCTCAACAGAGACTTCAATTTCTTCCAGTAAAGAATGACACTATGAATAACAGACGCTAATTTAAACAGAAAAAAATAGGCATTATTATGAATCCTAAATAATTAGAATGAATGTGGGAGCACCATCAGCAAAAAACCCAAGAACTGACATGACTGTATTATGCTTGAAGAACTACATAGTGCAATCAGGAATTAAATGCCAAATGATTGCGTGAGCCTCCCGAAAGAGATGGAGTGTAGAAAAATCCTTCTCGTCCATTGTCTATTTAAGTCATCTATATCTCCACTTTCTTTTTATTCTCTTGCTGTTTATAGTGTCCTGAGGATACACACCTTATTCACAGAAATTCAGCAGGAATTTTATCGATAAGTAGGAAACTGCCTAAAATATCTTGAGATATTATTCTACGAATGTCTTTCACTGTATCTGTGGTATTCATAATAATAATAATAAATGTGGAAACATGGACTGAAGTATATTGGTTACGAATCAGTTAAAGAAAATGAGCCAAAAATAACATCTGCACCAGCAAATCTGCACTGCTTAGCATACGGTTTTAATTTAAAAATATTTACTCCTAAATTTTGAGAGCTGTGAGAGGTTTTAGATGTGTGCTTCTCATTAAAAAGATGCTGGCAGATAGTGTAGGCCAAATACTGGCTCTGGAGAAAGAAAGGTTTAGAAAAGACCTAATATTACACCACACTGAGCCATGGATTTTTTTAGGCAGAAGTCTTCACTGAGTCCTAACAGAATTCACTTAAACAATTTTGTATGACTAATTGAAACTGTCACTTTTTGTCAGATAGATGCTTAACTATGGTATTAGCTGGTACCCAGACATCATAGAGTAATGAACTAGAGATAGACCAGTTTAGTTCTTTTGATATGGTTTTAACAAAAACCAGTTGTTAAATGTTAAAAGTATGCCCTTTAAATGCAGTGTTAACTATTTGAGTTTTTAGTTGCTAACACTGGTAAATAATAATGACTGCTAATTTGCTTGACTGTACCCACTCTTTCTAGAAGTGGAGTTATTTCTAAAGGTTCCATATGTTAGAAGCAATACAGTTCTCTCTGAAATGGAAGGGAATGGAGACTGTGTTGTCCTCACTGGACACATGGCAAGGACATCGTGTGAATGTGCAACTGCACAACTATTTGCATCTTAGCCCAAACCCACAAACAGAAGTCTTTGGTGTAGGTTACAGGAATCAGATTTGAAAGTGTTGCATGTGCTGTCAATGTCTTGTCAAGAAACTATCTATACATCATCTGTTGCACCTCCTTCTGCATTGAAGGATTTGGAACCTTAAAATTCATAGGTGTCTTTTTACAGTGGCTTCAGTCATTTCATGACAGTAATGAAGTGTCACTCTGGACACTCTTCAGACTTCTAAGAGATTAAGCTGAGCAGCTGAGCCTAAAATATCTCTTATTAGATTTTTCTCTCAATTTAAATGGCTACACTAGAGACATATTTAATTTAAAGATTCTTTTAAAATACCTAACATTTGCGTGCTGTGTTGTAGCCTGCCTGAATCACTATCCTTTTACTTTAAATTAAAACTTACTTCTTAATTAAAAAAGATAACAGAGGAGAAGTAAAAAAAAAAAAAAGACAATGCTATAAAAACATTTTTACATCATTGGGTAAATTTACATATTTCTGCAATTGAATATTCCTTACTTTTTTGTGATTTCCTTTTTTTGCATTTAATTTTTCTATTAACTGCTTAGATTAAAATTATTTTTAATTGGCCAATGATAAAAGCTGTCCAGCAAAAGAAAAGTCCACATCTGCTGCGACAACAGACATATAAAACCTGTGTGACAAACATGATCATTAAACAATCTGATTTTCTTGTTGGGAGGGTTTAATGCTGTTGGGTGTAGTATTAAAATGTAGAATTTGATAGTACATCTTAAAATTTTAATGACGTGTTCATGAATATAAAACACGCTTCCACCAGTGACTTTATGACTTCTCCTCTGCATAATTAGTGGTATCTGTTTTATGAGCTTACTGGTTTTGCCTTGATCCCATGAAAATGTGAAACCACTGTAATAATTTACACCATTCCAGAGCTTTAAAGATACAAGCTGGGATTTCTTCCCCTTTTCTCCTTCCATAGTCCCTTGCTTTTAAAAGGGAACCAAAACAGAACTTTAAGTCGCTTTTGTGAAAGCTAGGCAAGGAAAAAATTCAAGGACAATATTTAATTTTAAACATTTGTTGTAACACTGTATTTGTTACCTCAACTTAAATTTGTCTTGTGAGCTTCTATTAGAGGATGAGACAACTTCCCTGCCACAAAGCTGGTAAATTTAAGCTGATTCATTTGTTGACAAATTTTGTTAAAAAAAGAAGTAAACAAATCTGCATTTCTAGTGTCCATAATAAAACATGACTAATTTACAGCAAGAAAAATAATTATCCAGATGACAATGATTCTATGATCACAATCAGCTAAGTTCTAAACTATCATTTATTGCACAGCCTCTCCCCATTCTACCTTCTCCAGACTTCAGAAAGCACAGGACCCACACAAATAAAATGTCATTTGCTTCATGAGAGGGAACATGCTATTTTGCTTAGAAAGCTACATCACATACTAGGCAGGATGGACAGCGGTACAGATTCTGTTGTTTCTTTGTTTTCATATTTGTAAATAAAGACTGGCACTAGTTAAAACAATGGTGGGTTCTTGTGGCATTTAACAGGGACGACTAATTAATCTTCCTTCACTCAGAGAAGAAATTGGGGGTGTGAGCAATATTTACAGGCACATATTCCAAATTAACACACATGCTCCTGGAGTTTACTCAAAAGCAGAAAAGATGTCATTGCCTATGCTTTGTTCAAGGGCCATCCACAGCCTGATCCTGTTTCCCTTCAGAATTAAAAAACAAAACGAAAAACAAACACAAAAACACAAAAACAAAACAACAAAACTAATTGGCTACCATGGTGCAAAGACAAAGAGTTTCAACTTCTATCCCAATAGGTGGAGTTTCTAGTGGAAAAAACCTTAAAAATGAATACTGAAAATAGACAAAGCATCTAGTGATGTTTCAGTAACACTATTGACTATAGTGCTTGAAATGATCTGAGTTTCTCACCAGTTCAGCATTGCAATTCATCTAAAGAGAAGACACATAGATTAAAATAAGTTCTCAGTGGAAATTACCCTCTCTGTGTAAAGCACAGTGTAAATTACCCTCTCTTGTGTAAAGCATGAAACAAAAAAAGAAATGCTGTCAGTCAAATTTCCTTCTAAAGAACACTGGTTTTGTTGCCTATATCAGGTGAAGGTTATCATCTCTTTGTCTGAGGGTTATAAATGGAACCATATCATTGTCATAGATGCTGTCATAGGAGTAGTAGTTTCTGCAACTCTTTCTATTATTCTCTGCAGTAATTCCTTTGATTTAGATAGGATACATCCTGTGGATGAAAAGAAATGTCATCCAGTCAGAAAACCTGGCCATGAAAAGACACCATGCTCATGGGGTGATATAGCATGATAAGCAAATGCAGTCAAAAACATGTTCATTTGGAATTGTGCATTCAGAATTGTGCATTCAAAAAAGAAAAACAAACAACAAAAACCACTACAAAACACGGTGTTCCAAATTTCCTTACGATTTACAATGAAAATAAATATCAGGGTATCAGAACACCTCAAGGGACCAAAGCTTCACTGCTCACTCACTTCTAATGCAAACAAGGATGCAGGTCCTCCTTATCTTAGCTTTTCCCATTTGATAAACATCAAGCAGTCCTAGCTGAAAGATTCTTGTTTTTCACTGCCTTTCAAAGTGACTGCCACAGAAGGTCTTATCTCACCCTAGTTTTTCTCCCTGCAGAATGGCTGAGTAGGTGGAACTCTGATTTAAATCAGCCCCTTTGCTATGTGACTAACCAGTTAAAGAGTTAAATCCATCCCAGTATTTGGCTCTCAAAAACAGTTCCAGTTTTGCACTGCCTATTTGAATTTTACTGGATTTTCTTCTGAAGAACATTTCTTTGTTGCTTATTGCAGTGGGAGGTTATCTCTTTCCTTTGAAGGTTATATTGTGATTGGCAGAGGGTCAGGAAATTTCAGTCACATTGGCCTGTTACGGAAATACTTTGAAAAATAAATGTGAAAGACAAATGCTAAGTAAAGAGACTCCTTAATCAGCAACAGTTCCATAAGACTTTGGACCCACTGAGGTAGCCACAAATGTTTTTGTTGACAGTTTATTAATAAAGGCATTTGGGAGCAATAAGAGATTTTCTGTTGACGTTGATAGTCAAGCTTAAGATGCATATAAGGATCATGCTCTGTTGGCAGGATGTTCACAAAACAGCAGTCTAAAAAACAAATAAGCTGTATAGCCACTGTCAAGATTGCATGTAGACTACTGTTATTAGACAGCGTTGTTGGATTCTCCAAAACTTTGTCCCGCATCCACTTAACTTGAGAAAAGTGGTAATCTATTACTATATGCAGCCTCAACAAGATTAACACAGCGCTGTTTGAAATATGTTCTCACAATATAGAACAGCTAGGACTTCTAATGTTTTCTAAAATACAATTTCTGGTTTTCTAATTTTACACTTCATTTTTACCTAAATATACAGAAAAGAAGTCCAAGATAGCAATCTGAATAAATTCAGTATGCATTATATGTTACATAAGCCAAAGTGTGTATATATATGTTTGTTTCAAACTAGCTGAGGAATGTGCCTTGCACTTTCTGATGTATAGCCCCAAATGCACTTATAAGTGGATAATAATATTAAAAGTATTATGAATAATAACAAAGCTGGCTAAGTGCCTATTCTTTCTGGATAAATCCATTTTTCTTTCACCAGTAGATGTGTACAATCAAGAGAAGGGCACATACCCCTTGGATTTAAAGCTTGAGCTGTCCTCATTTGATTCAGTTGACCTTAATAGCCATGTTTGCAGGGAGCCCAATTAGCAGCTGGTTGTAACATACTGTACCATATGTGCTGGATCTCTAAGGCACAAGCAGGAGCTTAAGAACAGCGGGTCAGGCTTAACTGTCATTTTATAAAAATGAATTTCCTCTAAGCATTTTTAAAGAAAAATGTCAGCAAGCACATTAGAATACTGCAGCCTATATGGGAAATGGGAATTTAAGCAGTGGCCCATGTATTTCACCTTCAATAGGTTGGAATGTTATGTAGCTCAGCTGCTATAGGGCACAGTCAGTCCAAATATCCCTACCAATCTTCCTTTGCTTTGGTGTTCTGAGATGTGTGAAAACATTGAACAGGAAGTTAAACTTACATAAAGCCCAGGTTTGGTCTCAAAATAAGAATAATTCAACAGCAAGATGAGAAAAAGACCTTCCTATTTTTTCCTGGTGGTCATCTACTTCTTCAATCCCAGCTCCATTTTATTGCCTGCTCAGCTGTGCCAATAGAACTGTTTATATGGTTGTGCCCTATGTCAGGTCAGTGCAGTAATACAAAATGTTACAAAAGACCTATAACAAAGAAAAAAGTAGGAGTAATTTTCCCTGTCATTGACTGTCACTTTTTTCTTGTATTCGTTAAATGAACAACAGCTTTGGAAAATTATGTCTTTTGAAATCATTTCCATTTCTTCTAGCTCCATCTTCATTTCACACTTTTAGTTAGTGTCATGACATTTTTCTCATTGCACTCCACACTTTGGAGATTCTAATTAGAGGAATAACATGCTAGGGAAATTTTAGCATTATCTACATGCAAAATCACCAAGATTTTTTTACTTTAGATGCATCTTCAAGCACAGAAAACTGAAGGAGATGTCCTGACCTGCAGCTTCCATTAGGACTTCCTGAGTTCTACCTCTGGCAGGTTACAGAGGAAGATTGCTGTGGTTCGTTGTCTACTTAGCTCCATCCTCCAGCACTTCTGAGTGCTCAGCAACAGGTTTAGGTTTAGTTCTAAATTTAATAAACATCCTACTCCACAGGATAGACTTTCAGCTTTTCAAATTGACAAAAGGAATTTTTTATGCCAAGAAAGCATTATAAATTCCAAAAAGTTTAGTACCAGGATAGAGGTAACCTATTTATAGTTGAAATCACTATTGTGCTAATTCTTACCCTAGTCCCCTTACCCTTGGTTCCTTCTGTCTCAGCAAGTCATTAAGGTTCATAAAGACACAACATCTAGCATCAGGGGATTGCTGGAGTGCATACAGTTCCGTATCCATATGGCTCTTAATTTAGTTGGGATCTACCCCCTGTGCCGGCAAGGAGGACAAGGACAAGAAATGAAATTTCTCATCCAAATTCTACTAAATTGGTTATATCTGCAAAGAGTTACACTGGCAAACTGGACTCTTCAGCACATGATCAGGCCTTTCAGAGGACAAGGAAATTTTGGGTGGGTAAATCAAAGATTCTGGCAGCACATGGACATTAATGCCAAGTAAGGCTGTAGCTCTCTGCAGGAGTAGTGGTGCAGTGGTGGGACCCAAAACCCAAGAAGTAGCCCTGGAAAGCCTGAATGGAGCCTGGCCTGCCAGCTGAAGATTTGCCCTTTGTCTGAAGTCAAGAGACATGGCAAGAGGCAAAAAAATAAAACTTTCAGCAGAACTATGTGATCAATTCCCTTAAAGATGGCAATTGTCTTGCTGAGAAACTTATACTGGACAAAAAATACCGTAAAGTAGAAATCCATGCCTGTACAATACTAGATGAATGAAGAGGACATATATTGCTGCCTTCTATAATTTCTTCCTGAATGCTAGGCTGATTCTGGGTCATGCACAGGACTCATGTTAACAGGAAGAAAGCAGCAGGATTTTGCTTGTAAAGGAACTGTCAGAGAAATATATAGTGGATGGGTATGTTCTTCTCCTGTGTGATGCTTTATGAATAGACAGGGATAGTAAGACCTTGACACTGACTCCTACAAAGAGCATGGAGACTAGACTCCCTGTAAATTTGTTTCCCTTCTGATATTGCTTTTTTTATCATCATTGCTAGGTTCCATGAAGCAAGAAATATGAGGACAAGTGATTGAAGACAATTTAGCTCAAGATGAACCAAGAGATGTTTGGACTAATTTATGATGTTATTGCACAAAGCAACTATATATAAACAACCATATTCCCTTTCAGATTCTCTCTGTTAATAAGAGATTTGAATACCATCAAGTCAATTGAACTCTGAAACACAGATGTAGAAATATGATGAGAACTGTACACACACTGTACAGAGAAACTGAGGCACGAGGTGAGACTCAGTCTCTTTACAATGCTTCTCTTCCTGCTTTTTAAATAATTGTTAGTAAAGAAGTCATTAACAGCAGCATTTACAATCTCTTACCAGAATCAGAGAGTTTTTTGCAAACTTAAACCTCTTAGTTTCTATGTAAAAAACCTATATTGGAATACTGTCTGGAAGATCAGGACAGGATTGGGACTGGCATTTTCATCTTCATATCTTCCATGGGTAAACTTGGCTCCAGAGCTCCAAATTATGATCAGGATTCTGCTTCCTTGTAGCTGTACCTATGTCATATTTATTCATGAAATAAACTATTTCAAACAAATGGATTCAAAGCCAGTGTGCAGCTGAAGTGGGAGAAAGGGGAAGGTCAGGCAACACTGGCAGCCTTGTATCATTATATTAAGTCAGTTTTCATTTATAATGCATTTTAATTGTCATTGCAGCACAAACTCTACGGTGTTTGCAAGGTGGCCAAACCTGGCTTTACACACCTAAATTCCTTGACATCAATAAAAAATAGAGATCTCATTTAGGACACTATTTAAAACCATAGAGAGGGAATCAGTGACAAAATCTATGCTAAAAATTGTGATTCATAACACACAAGAACTGACAATTTCTATTAATACCATAACTTTAGACTGCGTGGATATAAGAATTCTGTTTAATCTGGCCTGAAGGTGTATTTACCTTGCTATTCAACCCACAAAGATCTTTCAGGGCCAGGACATTCAGATCTTCCCAATAAGCAAGACACCAACATTTGTCAGAAGCATCCTTTGAAACCCTCACAACAACCTGAGATCACCCTGGGTTTTTCAGAACCCAGATGAGTTTCCTCACTTATACTCAAGAAGGAAATTTAGTTGCTGGCTGGACTTTTATGATTTCCAGATGTCTATTGACATGCTACCCAATATTTGTCCTGTCACTTAACATCTCTGCCTGAAAAACTAGGAAAAACAATCTAACATATAGGAAAATCTAACATTGTATTTTGTTGCTTGTTCAAACAGTGTAATATATTTACATCATATAAAAATATATACACATACATAATGATATATATACACTGTACTTACATATATACATACCCACACACTCATATATATACACATAACACTTCTGGGGGACTGGCTATTTAAGTAAAGCAGACTGTACTCTTATTCTAGTTGGGGTTTTTTCACATCACCGAAATAAGTAATTTAAATCATTGACACTAACATTTTAAACCAAAACTTTGTGAACGCATTTATGAGGAATGACCCCAGCACTTACTGATGGACAGAAACCATTGAAGTCTATATTTCACAGTATGTCTAGAAAATACATAGAGAAGTTAATTCATCTGTTTCTCAGATTTCTAAGTAACTGACTCTCAGGAAACAAATGATAATAGGACTAGATTTGATGTGTTCTTCACAAAAATCTCCTTATTTTTTCATTCTTTTAAATAGGTTAAAGTGGACTGTACTGTCTTGACTTGTACAGGAAGAAATAGTAAGCTTATTTAAAGAAACAAATGTACTTAACTCAGCTGTCTGTCTTAACATTATGGGACAAATTCTCCATCCGTTATACACATGCAACTTGTATCAGTTTCTGAGGAAGCATATGGCTTTAAGCACAGCTCTCATATATTAATTGCTGCCAAACACACATGCGCGCACACACACACGTACACACAGACAGTCCCTTTTCTTCCCTTAGTTCAAAGCTAGGAATGAGATGGTTTTGAGATTTCAGACATTTTCCTGCTTTGACTCAGGGCAAAATGTTGGTATCTCATAAATTTTCATCAATGTACATTCCAAACAAGACCTTAGCTTGTGTTAATTAAAATATTTTGATAAGATTTTTATTCTTTTTAGATATTATTATTTCTCCTAAAATGAGACATGAAAAAAAAAAAAAGTATTGTCTATTTTGATCTCTCCCCCCCTATTTTTTGTGTGTATGTTTTAAAAGACATGAATTGAAGCTGATCGTTTCTGTGTTTTTCATTTAGATGACTTAGCACTTCTTTCTAAAGAAGCTTTGCAGACAAATCTGATCAGCCGCTACTCCTACACTGGATCAGGCTTAAAACTCAGATGTGCCATTTTTTTTTGCATGGCAGGGACTGAAGGCTGTTTCTCTGTCATTGCTGTGAAGAGAGAAATGTTTAGAGAGCAGAAAGCTGGTCTGATGAGGTGACTGGAGCAGGGGAAGGCTGTACTCTGCATTCTCTTCCCTATTCTGCTGCTGAATGAATGCACAATCCTCAGCAGATTGCATGGCTTTAATGCCTGAAGGACAGACCTGGATGCTACAACTGTTTTGCTGACAAAAGTACTCCTATTGTGCGTATAACCTGCACTGGAAAAACTGTTTCTTTGCCAGTGTAATTTATTCCAGTCCTTCACATTTCAAGAGTGTGGTTCCCAGGGACCATACCTCTTTCTGTCCTCTGAAAAAAATCTCCTGGGCAGAAACATGTACCTCACATACAATTGAAGTTTCCTCTCTTCAAGCATGACAGGAATGAGAACTTGGAAAAGCATTTGCACATTGTGTGATCTGTGCTGCTGCATAATTATTATCATGTTTCCCAACAGCACCAGAATACATTAGCTCATTTTCCAAAGTAACGACCAACAGTGCTTACTGTTGGCTGTGATGTGAGGAGGGCTGAGCAGTGCTTCAGGCAGCCAGGCTGCTCAGACATGCTACTGGAAGAGACAGTGGTATATAGCATCTTAACTGCCTTTGGTTTGCACGGACCTTTCTGAGTAAATCCTGGCAGGCTGAGGACAGAGACAGTGGGGGTGGTTTCTCTACTTTTTCATCATGTTAGTAAGATGGAAATACAGGCTTGAACAACAGAATCTGAGCTCTTTCACACCTCTTAAAATATAGCATTTAGAGAAGTTTCCAGTAAAGGAATGAGTGTTGTCAACTAGTTAGCACAAGCCATTGGAAAGAACCCTGAACTCCGTACATGCAGAATAATTACACACAAATGCATTCAGGAATCCTACGGAAAATGCAGTCCAGTGACCTGGCATGGTTACAGCACAATTTAGCAAGTATGTTAGAACAAATTACTCCTTTTAACCATAAGCCATTCTGTTTCACGCTTTTAATGAAGGCCTGTGACACACACTAGAATACTTCTCACCTCATTACTACTCATAAAAAGCAATGATCCATTCAAAGGCTCCTCATACGTCCCGTATGAGATGTAAAAGAGACCACTCTTTCTCAATCTGGCACAAAAGAAGAGAACTACTTCTTTCTTCAGCCTTTGATGTTGATCATTAGGATGTTTACTAGATAAAAGAACTGAAAAATTTATCTGTGTAACGTCACTGCTGTCGTGTGTTAGCGTTCTGCCTCCTGGCACCGGCTCCCTATTTATAAATGTAAATCTCTTGTTGCCGTTTAGGGAAGGAAAAGGGTTTCAAGATTTCTCATGAGAGATTATTTTTCTCTCGCTATATATATATTTATACATAAAAAGTATATTAAAAAAAGGGGGAAAAAAAGGTGAAAAGAACAAAATATCCAGTGAACTTGAAGACTGTAGTAAGGCAGTAAAAGAGAAACTATGAACTGAATAAAATTAAATGAGAAATGCTGTCTGATAAGAAAGTTTTAAAAAAATAACCAGGCGTGAATTTAAGCTAGTTATTGCACAAACACATATACACATACCACACAAGCACTGCATGTAGTTGTGTGTATTTAAAAATAAAAGCACAAAACTGCAAATGGCATTTTCTCAAGGAGCAATGCTCTTATTTCTCAGTAGTAGGTCCATATCTACAGCTTTATTTTGGGGTTTGCTAGAAATATTTCAACAGAGGACTTTATTCTGGCAGCAATTTTACTATTACATTAGGTCTTAGCTCACCACTTTTAAACAGATTCTGCATTGCCTACTGTAGCACCATGATGGCAGGTGACCAGCTCACAGGTATTGCAGTCAGTGACACAAGGTGGCCTGCTGGGGTTTAACCCATTCCCTAAAATGGGTGTGCAATGGCTACAGGAGAGTTGGGGTATACCAGTGGGATACTCAGGTTCCACCAGTGGAGATGATCCAACCCCAAATCTGTCACCACAATTGCTTGTTTAGTTACTCACAGTTGCTTGGTTAATTACGTTAATTAATCAGTCAAAGAGAGCTGTGTTGCTTTGAGAGTTTTTAATTAGTAAGGATCTTATTTGAATTATGCCCACTGAACCAAATCAGAACCCCAAACTTTGAAATTTCACACAACAAAGGTGAAACCCTGAAATATCTAAAGGCTTAGGTAGGACATGTCTTAGCTACGTGGTGTAGCCATAGCCAGGTATGTTGCACATCTTACTGAGGCACATAGAAAGAAAAGAGTTTGACTCCACCAGCCAGGGGGGACCTGGAGACACAGAAGACTAAAACCAGGCATTCTCATTGAGGCCAGTAGTTTGTTTAACAGAGTATCCTTTTCCAGCCAACAGTGTGTGATGCTTCAAAGAAACATGCAAGCTACTCCATAACCACCAAAAATAATACCCTGAGTCATAACCTGCCTGTAGGAAAAGTTTCCCTCCTAATCGCAAGCAGTTAGTTATGCCAGGAAGCTTGAGTATCTTAAATCTCCTGTATCTTATCCTAGGTAAGTATGGATGGTTTATTGTCTGTATAAATGTCTAATCATTTAAGTTCTGGAAAGCCTATCTTCAAAGTGTTGTAGCAGCATTAACTGATCATCCCTTAAAAAGGGAGGTGGGTAAGTATGCTGTTGCCATCTCTCCCTTTTTTTAAATATACAAAAAGTAAAGTATGGAGTGCCTCAATTCTGTGCCCAAAGCCAAACAATGACGGAAAATAAAAGCCAGAGTTAAAATACTGGAGAGCTCATGATTCATAGCCCTCCTCCGTGCATGCAACAGGCTACAAAGTTCACGTGCATATTGCTCACATTTAACTAGGAAATATGAGGGCAACATTTAATTGATTATTTTCTGTTTATTGACATTTTTAAAGCAATTTATTAAAAATATCACTTGGTAGTGACCAGACTATGGCATCGTGACGTCTTTCTCTAGAGGTAGTCCAGACAGACTGCATTAAGTCTGTGATGACTCTTTACAGTTCTGGTGAAGGCAACAATAAAAAAAAAAAAAAAACCAAACAAAACACCAGTTCATTACAAGGTGCATTGAATAGGTACTACCTTTTGTTGCATTTCTCTCTGGTGGCTATCACAACAGGGCTTCTGTGAGCTCAGAAACCCTGGAAACTACAATAATAAAAAAATAAGCATGGAAAAGAAAAAGAATCCACTTAAACTTTTTAACAGGTATGCTCAACTGTTATTTGTTCAATGCTCTTTCAGAAAACAATATTCATTCACCTACTGCAAAATCATAGGTGACAAAATTAAACACCAAGAAACACTTAAGCCATACTGCTTATAAATTAAATTGGTATTCTCCAGGCATTTATTTAGAAAAGTGAACTTGGCTATAAATATTTTGAACACTGTTTAGCTGCATTAAAGAAGTGACAATACAAATGGAAGATCAGGGGGAAAAAAAGTATTTTTTCAAGTGGATGGCTTCTGCAATAACAGCTGCAGCTCTCTGTTTTATTTGGAAGTTTAAATCAATACACACATACCTGGTTAGGGACTTAGCTGTCTTGAAAAAAGAATCCTACTAGTGAGTAGTAAATGGGAGGAGGAAGACCATATTGTCAGTAGACATGTTGGCAGTTGTTATTCAAACTTCTCTGTATCCTCCTGTATGCATCATTTTGTCTCTTGCTTATAAATATCATTCAGATATAATTTGCAATTCCTGTTAACCTGTTGACTGTAAAATCTGTAACATCAGAGAGCAAACTGATCTGCTACAAATACTTCTTGATACCAAACACAGTCACGGCATTTACAACTGTGTTGTAATTTCTTTCATAATCTAGTGGTAAGAATGACACACAAACAGCATAAGTTTGAACCATTTCCAATCACAGCTGTCATTCACCGATAACAGACAAAAATCCCCCAAAGCCAATACAGCTATTGGCCAATGGCTGCTTTTAATAAGTATCAGACTGAAATAAATTTTCAGATCAGGGTAGTCTGATGAGAAATGTTTAGGGGAAAAAAACAACAAAAAATTCTCTTGAACTTTGTCATAACTCAGTTGTATAAGATGCTGAGAATAAGAACTTTTCATCCTTGTTGTTTCAAAACCAGCGCATTTAGGTCTCAGCCTATCTTTTTTACAGCTGACGTGTATATTATTTTGTAACAAAGAAAGCTGTCAACTGTATTGGACTGTTTATTACTTTGACAACTTGATTTTGACTTTTTCTGCATGATTTGCCAAGATTAGCTTTTATTTACAGGGTTTTATGTTCTAAGATGAGGTGAAAGTAAGAACAGCAAATATATCTTTTTCCCTGACATCTCCAATAATTTTTAGCTGGTAAAATGTTTGGATACATAGAGCTGCAGTAAAAATGCATGATTAGTACACTCCCCTGTGGATTATGAACAGAAAGCATGTGTTGGGCTTACACAGAGCCTGTGATTTACTCACAGTCACGTATAAAGGTATTTGCTCTGTCTCTCCAGTGTCTTTAGTGCCCTTTTCTCATTAAAGAAGACAGATACCAACAGATAATGAAACGAGTCTGTTCTGCAAAAATACAGATCTGGCTTTTGAAACAAACATACTGACCAAAGTACAAGACAACTTTCAAAAATGTTCTTGCAAGAGGAAAATGTGCTGTTTATTTGTGACCCTTGTTATACAAAATGTCACAGTGATGGATTTTGTAGTATCAGATAAAAGTATTAGCAGACATAGTTCTATAATATATTTTCAAGATAATGTGTTTGAGGTTCCATGCATGGCATAACATGATAATTCACTGCATAACCATCAGCATAAAGTGGATTTTAACAAAGGCTTAATAGAAACCCCAGATTCCATAAAAAGACATAGAGTAAATACAGGGTTAACAACTGAAATGACTGCATGATAACTATTCAATCCATCCCATCCTATAACAATGTAAATGTCAGGTTTTTATAATGAATGTTGTTATTTTAAAGACTATGTGCTGAAATGATCTTTTGCATCAGATCCTTTTTCATCATAAAGCTGCTCACTCTTACACAGCATACAGCAAATGGAAGAACATAGTACTTTGAACAAATGCATCTCTTTCTGAAAAGCTCCTTTTAATGAGTTTCATCAAATTTGTGGCCTAACATTGGTTTTACAAGCTTTCCAGCTTGACACACAGCTGAGAGGTTTTTGAGAAAAGCCTGTGTGTTCCAGGACAGCATGTGAGTGCCTCAGTAGATGGCACCCTTCTCTCTGACTCGGAGGGGAACCAGCACTCAGTCCCGCTGCTGGTGTTGCCCATTAGCTCCAGGCACGAAAAAAATAACCAGCAAGACACATAAGCAAGGCTATTGTGACTTTTCAGCAACGGGATCGTTCCTGTGGCTGGTGCCAAAGGCATGTTCCACATGTGATGTGCAAAGTGCTGTGAGAAATCTCGATGTGTCCAGTAAGAGCCAGCAGAGATCAGTGGGACTGCCCACGGTGTGGGAAGTTAATCACAAGGATAAGCCCTTGCCAGAGGCCCCTTTGGGGCAGAAAGTTATCTAATTTTTTCTGTAAAGCACACAGCACATAGGTTAGTACTACAGATATACTGTGACCAGGGTTTAGGCCTTATTCAGTTTTACTGCTTTAAAGACTGATTAGTACTGCAGCTTGAAGATGGTAATAGAACATATTGTTTGCTGCATCTGACTGAATTATTAAGAGTTCAGGTTTACCAGTGATCAAAGGAAGTCTTCTAGTAATCACTGGATTACTGAAGATTTGAAATTTAAGCAAAGATATTTTTAGAAATAAAATAGATGTGCAAGTTGTTATAATTTGTTTCTGCTGCTACTACATGTACCAGTCACACGGTTTTATCTGAGACACTACTATATAGCTAATGCCTTCCTGACGGAGTTATATAAAATAATCAATAGTTTGTGATCATCTGGTTTTAGTAATAAGTGCCATGACAGGTTATATGTAAGGTGAGCACATTTTCAAAATAAAAAAGGGGCACTTTTGTGGCAGTATTTTCTACAGCCATGAAATACTCAAGTGCTCTGTATTCTGGCTTCTTTCTTTGATCTGCTCTGCCTGGGTCAGAAGAGCTTCACCTGGAGCAGATCAAAGAAAGCCTGAGCAATGCCTCTTCCTCCTGAAGCTCTCTCCCCTTCACTTCCCTTTGCTCTATGGTGCTGGAGATCACAAAAAAAACCCAGAAGGGAAATTAAGGGATCCCTCCCCTGCAAGCCGCATCTCCTCCAATCTCAAGTGCAAAATTTTATGTCTTGATCAGACAGGCTACCAGGCTCACTCATGTTGCAGAGCTGTCACTCAACAGGTTATGATGGGCTTCAGATACTAAGCACCAAGGAACATGCACGCTCCCCATGCTCACAGTTCTGCAGCATTAGCAACACCGTGATGAACTTCAGCAAAGCCATTGAGTTAGGTGGGACCACTCACATGCATAAAATTAGCCACATGAAACGATGGGTGTGAAATGGGAATACAGTAAATACATAATGTCTGTGCAAACATAAAGCTGATAGTAACACGGGGCAACAAGAAAAGATGGAGATAGGTGGTTGCCATTGTTAAAAAAACAACTCTCAAACAAAAAAAAAATAATGTGAATGAAAATGAAACTTGAAATGTTAAGCAAATTGAAAGAGCTCAAATACCAGATCATCTTAAAAACCCAGCACTGTATCTATGAAATAGACTGTGATATCTGCCTATTTTAGGGGGAAAAAAGTAATAAAGTACCGTAAATTTTTCCAAAGCAATAATGAAACAGCCTAAGTGATGTTACAAGATTTTCCTAGTAGACAGTTTCTAGCAGAAACCAAATTAAACATATTTTGGAAAGAGAAAAATACAAAAGATTTCAAGCAAAAGAAATTGTATTTTAATGTCTATTACAAGTGAAATGGCTAGAAAACAGATTTGCTAAAAAATACACTTTCTAGAAAATACATTAAATAACAAGTTAAAATATGATAAAAACAACTACACCAACATATTTCCTTCTTTTTTAACTCTCAGTAGAAGTTTATTCAAATAGAAAAAAAAAAAAAAAACTATGGCAATACTATCAGGGTGCTTCTGATCTGTGAAAACCATAGAAAATTTTGTAAAATTACTTTAAAATGGCTTTGTTCCAGTCAGTTATCTGACAGCCTGACTGCTGGTGACAGAGACCAGGTATGTCTTGCTGACGTTTCCCGGCTTCAAGGGAGCATCCGTGTGATGTGGCAATACATGGCAGATGTAGCTGCTGGGCCAGCAGTGAAGCAGTTAACAGTGAGAGAAAGGAACTGTCTGCAGGAATGGGAGCTGTCAAAAGGTTTGCTACAACTTTAGAGAGGAGAGTGTAAAGAAATGGATCTTGCTTTAGGTCTGCTAGTGGTGAAGGCAGGCTTGATATTGGCAGTTGGTTGCATTTCTGGGCATCACTTGCAAAGCATCCTCCAATAGTAATGTACAAAGAATTTATAAGCAATGCTGCATATGTATAAATCACAGAAAACACTCATTTAAAGTTGTTTTTGTCTTTCTTGTACATTAAATTTAAAACTTTGGAATATGTGTATGTTTTAGGAATCTTCCCAGTATTATGCATTGAAGGCACTGGACCAAACTTTGCTCCTGTTTGCAGCGGTGTAAATGCTGGGAAGCTTCATTGTAGCCAAACCCACAATTTGGTACATCCTACCTCAGGAGCCATTTGGTCTAAATGGATATTGTCAGATTAAGCCTCATTAAACTTGTAGCTTTGAAACAGCTGTCAGGAATCTACAAATTGCAAGTACAGGAGTGAAACTGCATGCTCCATAGTGATATAAAAGGAATTCCCAGATGTTTTCTTTTTAAAAATAATGTGGACATCTCTGGCCTGGAAGGCTCGGACACATTTAGAAGTTAGTGAACCAGGCAGGTGGTATTTGGGCTGCTATTGTTAGTGTTTGCAAAGTTCAGCCTCCACTTTCCTGAGCAGCTTTATTCTAGTTCCAACGTCCCTTTGTCTACAAGGGATGGATGAGGTAGAGCTGTTCCCATGCCTTATCTGAAATATGTTCTAAAGCAGACTCTGTACTGAAGTTTCTCTAAAATATGAGCTAGGTGAAACTCCTGAAAATTCTGGGAACTGTATCTACATAAGGGAACTTAGGCTCACTTCTACTGCAGAAATCCCTAGGACTTGCTAGTTCAATAGTAAGCTTTTTTCTCTAAGCCAAGTTGTTCCTTTTCTCTACAAGTCATTTCAGAAGACATAAACTGAAATATTTCTTAGAATAAATTTAATAAATAATATCATGAAATCTATGGAAATGTACCACTGATATGAAATTTCATTTCCATGTAAGAAATACTAATTGTAACAATGTATGAATGGATTATTTTGACTGAGTGAAAACCTAGTAAGATAGACAGAGTGAGAAAGGATGTTATATAATAATCACTCAAAAAACCATTTCCACAGACAAAATTTCATTACAAATCTCTTTTTCACTTATTTTCTATCCTGAAACACAAAGTTTTCTGCTTCCCTTGCTTCTTAAAGTCACAGAATGATTTCAGCTGTTCTAATGATACCATTTAAAGGCCCCAGGAAGATCTGGCTTATGGTCAGTATGAGTATCTTTTACCTAAGTACGATAGAGCAATAGCAGATGTCTGAATACTCTTAAATTGGATATGCAAACCTAATAGTAGGCAATATTCCTTATCTATATGTATTTGATTCAAATTGGAAACTGTGAGATAACTCATGATTTTGTTGTTTCCTCAGGACTGTAAATCTCCACAAATTTCTGTTACAGAAATGCTGTGCTCACTGCACCAAACAGCCAGCACATAAAATACATGAGGATTAAAGAGAATAGGGATGTGATTCAGAACATCTCCCTGCCAGGGAAGACTGTCTCATCCCAATCCATAGATATGCTCCTTCTTGCTCTGATTTCATCAGTTTTGCAATTCCAGGTCTCCAGCAGCCTGAGCTCACCTGGAAATTATCATGCTGCACTCCAGGCAAAAGGGAGATGGGAACTTGAACCTTCTCAGGCTTGGGATAGACAGCAATCCAGCTCTGCCTCTCAGTTAGTGCTCTAACCACTCAGCTGGAGCTAAAAAAGGGTTTGGGTACCTTCTTTGACCCTTGCTTACAGTGGTTCAGTTTTCTAAAATTAAATGATTGGCAAGAAAAGACATGAAATAACTTCTTCCAGAAGCTGCAAAGCAAGCCACTTCTTAGGCATTTCCCATTGCCTGGCTCTGGCATCTGGTACATGTTCCGAGCATCGCCATATCAAAATACTTCCATGAATTTGGAATAAGGAACCTCCTTCTCACACCTTTTGAACATCTCACAAGTTTTATATGCAGCACAGGGACACTGCTCTCTCAGAAGTGTAATCACAAGTTCTTTCCTTAGTTACAAAAGCTCCAGGGGACATTTGTATGACTTTAAGGACTCATGGGGACCTGAGAATGTGCTCGTGAAGTCTGTGTTTGCTTTCTGAGAAGAAAATGTCGAAGATGACTTTTGCATTTCCTCTTGGCTGGTGACTGGCATATCACCAGGCAATTAAAGTCTTGCCGTGTTATTTTCACATGTTAAGATTATTGATATAGTTCAATGGTACCACAACAATTCAGACACTTAGATCATAGTATTCAGAGTCTGAGAATCATAGTATCATAGGATCATTCTGGTTGGAAGAGACCTTTAAGATCATTGAGTCAAACCATTAACCCAGTACTGCCAGGTCACCATTAAGCCATGTCCTTACACAGCAACCACATCCAACTACCTCCAGAGATGGTCACTCACTTCCCTGGGCAGCCTGTTCCAGTGCCTTCCGACCCTCTTGGTGAAAAATTTTTTCCTAACAGCCTACCGAAACCTCCTCTGGTGCAACTTGAGGCTGGTTCCTCTTGTCCTATCACTTATTACTTGGGAAGACACCCACCTTGCTACAACCTCCCTGCAGGTAGTTGTAGAGAGTGATAAGGTCTTCCCTCAGCCTCCTTTTCTCCAGGCTAAACAGTCCCAGTTCCCTCAACCACTCCTCGTAAGACGTGTGCTCTGGACCCCTCACCAGTTTTGTTGCCTATCTTTTAACGCACTCTAGCACCAAAATGTCCTTCTTGTATTGAAGGGCCCAAAGCTGAACACAGTATTTGAGGTGCGACCTCACAAATGCTCGTACTGTTTCACTTTAGTTTTGTCCACCGACTGACAGAAAGAGGCGAGGGCTTGCATCATTTCCAGTTGTAACTACTCATGACTGCAGAAACTACCTTTGATTCCTGATGTGGGTCTACTGCTGCCGTTGTGTATTATACAATAAACTGTTTACATAGCAGCCTTTTGTTACAGGTTTTAAATCTTCCTGGGCTGCCAGTGTGAGGCGGAGGCTGCCAGCTGGCAGACAGAGAGGTGCTTGTGCTCCAACTGTTGGAGGTAATTAACAGCCCCAACTGTCAGAAGGTGACAGCCGGCAGAAAGTTCCTGCCCTGGGGTCACAGCTGGATTCCGGCAACTTGCTCCTTGATTTACCAGTAAAACTAATAACGTAAGTAATATTGGTATTAAATTATCAAACAAGGGAGACTGAGCCCAAGCAATATTTTCTGATCCCACATTAACAGGCAAAGAAAATTAACATTATTATTTTCAAGCAAATACGTAAGATTAATTCACTTTTGGGGAACAAAATGACCAAAAACTAGTCCACTAAAAGTTCGGTGTCCATAAATATCAGGATGGTTGCAGACCAAAATACTGTTGGGTTAACACTTTCCTGAAACTGTAGAAAATTAAACTAGTATCTGGTATTGGTAATCTGGGCAATGATTATCAGCCAAATCTTTAAGTACTATACTCAAAATGTCACATTAGATTTACATTTGCTGCAAATAATTGTCTATGAATAGAAATGTATAAATTGTTAATTTTGCTGAAATAATTACTTATTTCTTTTAAAAAACATTACTAATTCATCAGAGCATTGAAGCACGTGCTTAGCTTCAGCTTTAACCAAGAGCACTAATACAGTGGGGTCAGCCAGTCGTAAGTGCTCCTTGTTTTTAATTAGAAACACCAATATTAATTCTTGGCACTTCTACTCCATGGCAGTAGAAACACTGCATATTTATTCAGTTGAATGTTAGGACATGACTGACATTAGTATTTGTGGGTCTTTTCCTTCAAACTTATCTGGTGACAATGAAACTCGCAATGTACTTAATGCAATAATCCTACAACTGGAGTTCCATTTCATTAATTTTAAATATACATTTTTGTAGCTCTGAGGTTGTTTAGGATGGACCAAAGGACTTCCTGTTTGGGCTGGATGTGAAAAGGAACAGATCTGCTCTTCACTCAGAGCTCCTCCTCTTTTCTCCTGGGCTCTGCTCTATATGTCTCTGTACAAAAAATCCTGACTCTATCAGACCCACAGGAATCTTAAGCAGTAGCAATTAAGGAGGCTTACAGTTTTTGCTCTACATAACCTCTGACATTCTTTTTTTAAATTGACAAATGTCACAGGAATGTCTCATAGAAGTCATAATTTGATAATATGCATTCTTAAACCTCTCTATTTAATCAGCTCCTACTCACTGTGCCAGGGTTTCAGTTTTAGTGAACAAAGGCATTAGAGCACAAGAACCCCAAGGCCACAGACATACTGCATTATGAAAAAAAAGGTAACAAAGTTGTTAAAAAATACTATACAACTAATTTAAATTCAAAAAGAGGAGTTTGGGCAATTATTTTCTTGACAATAATGCTTACTGGCCAAGAAGCTAGTCTTTTTGCAGAAAACCATTCCATTCATTTTGACCAGCCTGATATGGTGAAAATTAGTGTTTCTTTTATCTTTATGATATCCTATAGCTATCTTCATCTACTGTAACGTGGTGCAAGTTGGCTTCTGGGAAGCTGTAATGATTGAAGTTAGCTGAACATTTGGCTAAGACATTAATTTGCAAAGAACTGTCGGTCACAGGAAATACAAATTCTTAAGTTGTATATGGGCTCTTACAGTGGTTTATTCTGTGATCCCAAGAAGCTTTAAGGTATTTTCCTATATCCTTGAATGACAGCCAGAAAAGCACACAGTGATATTTTCCTACAGTATCTACACACTCACAATTGACAGCTAAGTTCTAATCGTGCTCTCCCTTTTTACCCAAACTTTGATGTGTGAACAACAACAAATAAGGCTCTTCCTGTTTCTGAAGTGCTTTGATATGCAACAGACATAATACTAATAAGTAAAGTTTGCAAAATTATAAGCATTCTAAGTAGTGATGGTTAATTCAAAACAACTAGTAACTTCAGAAGCAACCAGAAATGTTAGAAGACAATGTGCATTAGAATGGACAAAAAGAGAAGGTAAAGCACTGCTTTTGTTTGCTGTTACGTGTCTGTGTCTAAACTGTGTGTCTGTTGTGCTCTGGAATCCTGCCTCCTTCACTCTACAGGCTGGAAGGCATGATAGATCCCCCTTTGCTGGCATGGGTTTCCTGGTGCATGCTCAAGTTGCGTTCCAGTCTGAGGTCAGGCCACTGCCAAAGCTCGCATCTTAGCCCAGGGACAGGGATGGGCACCCAGACCTCAATGCTCAAGGCATCTATAGAAAGCTCCTGAACATGTGCTGGAATCTAACCAAACATATATGCTCCATGGATGGCTATCCATCCTGAATGCAAGAATTTCCTGACAAGCACTCCACACCCCTCTTATCTTTCAGAAGGGTGGGGTATGGGTAAGGATTTTACAACATTTCAGTTGTCCTTCTTCAGAAAGCATGTTGGTGTGGATTAGCCCTGAATCCTTAGGGCCATTGAAAGATCACTCTTGGAAGTTTTACTAGCATTTATAACCATGTCATGTTTCAATACAATTTTTTTAAGACCTGATTCCACACCATTTTAACTTAATAGGAGATTTCCCATTGATAATGGTGGAAACAGCACCAAATCCTAAGGGAATACTAACCAGCCAAAAGAAAAATTCAGTTTGGGTAATGTTAGCTTATAAATAAGTTCTCAGCCCTTGTGTTCATCCATTTTACAAAACTGAGAAAAACTACTGGGCAAATTTCATTTCCAACTTTGTAACTCATACAATATATTTCAAGAAGAAGAATTACCAAAAAAAAAAAAAAAAAAAGAAAAAAAA
>JAAGNO010014519.1:2280-55903 GCA_033439905.1 Ceryle rudis | reverse complement strand
ACAAAACCCCACAAAAAAAAACAAACAAAACCCCACCAAAACCAAACAAACAAAACCCCACCAAAACCAAACAAACAAAACCCCACCAAAACCAAACAAACAAACAAAAACCCACCAAAAACAAAAACAAAAAAAACCCCACAGCTGGTTGTTGTGAGAATCTCCTGTTATAAGTTTCCAGCTTGGTGATACATCAGAGCAGTTCCATCTCACTATGTCTCACTTTTCACAAGTAAATATTTTAAGAATTTTAGAAGGCACATATTAGGGAAAAAGAAATAAAACCTGAGTAACTGGTATCAAACTTTATAGATACTTGGATAATGATACTTTCTGGAGATCAAAAGGAGAGTGTAAACAGTGATGAGAGCAGAGGGAGGAATTAGTTTTGAATTACTTAAATAAAAGCTGGTAATTGACTGGAGACATCCAAGGGTGGAAGGAAGTAGTCAACATGCTGGGTGTCAATTGTATGGGAGAGAAGTATCTTCAAGAATCTTTTATACTCGGCATGATGCTGGGCCAACTCTGCAGTTGAAGTAGATGTTAGCAAGCAAACAAGGGAAGGGTTGGTTCTGAAGAACATCCCCCAGCTTCTGGCAGCGCTTGTAGGCAGATCTGTGGCTTTTTAAGACCCTTTATCCCATCTGCAGTCCTTCAGTGGCTGTCTTCAGAGTCTAGCCATCAGTCCCCAGTCACACAGCCAACTTCCAAGACATAAAGGTCATCCAGTGGGCTGTCCTTGTCATCCCCAGTCCTCTTTTTGTATTTAACAATGAGATACGCTCAGTTCAGTGGCTAGTGTCATTAACAACAATTTCCTTCAGACCTAAGAGACTAAGATACAGGTGTGAGGTCTTGCCTCCAGCAGTGCCATCAGGAAAATTTCTGTTGATTTCAGAAAAGCTGTATTTCTTCTTGGAATAAATGAGAACTGGGAATATTGATCAAAAATCCACAAACAAACAAAACCCCCACATATCTCATTATGGGAAACTCTTTTTAAGCAAGTAAGAGTTTTTTAAAAACATTTTTCTCTGTTAACAGTTCCTCAAAGTGATCTGTGAAAGTACTATTGCAGAGCTGTGCAGAATATTTAAAGAGAAAATTACTTCCCACTGCAATTCTCTTTTATTTACTGCCAATTTTAATTGCTGAGATTGTTTTTTTGTGGGTTTTTTTTTTTTCCCCTTGTACACATCCCAGTTCTGAAAGTTTTTTCTCGTATGGCTGTAAATTGGAATATAAGGATATATAGAGGTACAAACTTAGCTGACAAAGTTTTCTTCATTTGTTTCCAAGTAGGGCACATTGCCGAAGTGTGGGTTGTTGGGGTTTGAATTTTTTTTAGTTATACTCTTCCATGTTATGTTCTTTCTACAATCTCCGCCCATCTTAGCAAGAACTAATTATTTGAAGGTTTAAAGACTGCTGCTGCCAAATGGTCTCACAGTTAGTGACTGGGTATAGAAATGAAACAGAACACTAAACCTTGGGGATTCACCTGGCCTCCTTTGCAAGCCAGGTTGGTTCCCACAGTGTCAAATAACAATTAAAGGAATTCAAGTTTGAAGGTGACTCTTTAGAAGTCAAACTACAAAATGAGCTTCAGTATTGAAGTACCATAAATTGGCATAGAAAAAGAAGGAGCATAATGCAAAAAGGAAAAGCAAAGCAAAAGGATTAGTACACAGGATAATCTTTAAAAGTTTTCATCATCACACAGAAGATGTTTGCTGATTACTGAAGAGGTTTCTTAGTTGTTAACGGTTGTTTATTGTAATTTCCCAGGCCGTGATCATACCATCATGTGTGCTCGTGAGTAACTTCAGACCTGTCAGAGGGCTCCAAAGTGAGAACCTTCTTTACACTTTTGTATACATATAATACATACGCTGTCTCATTAAACAGAAAGGATCTTTGGCATTTATGCATCAGTGTAATGGGTGCAAGTGTCTCCTTTTATCTTCCATCAAAAGATCTCAAACCATTCTTCTATCCTTGGCTAATTAGCCTTTAACTGAAAAATCCAGAGGTTCATATCCTTAGGTACCAGGTATTTAACAGCTTGGGCTGTCTACTGCTGTGCCAACAGTAGCTGATAGGCAGACGCTTGATGTAAAATCCCCTGTGAGACCTGGGAGCCCAGGAGGGAGAGCCACAAAATGCACAAGGTGTTTGAAAGCTTCTCTGGATATCTGAGTGCAAGGTTCGTCCTGAGAAAACTGTTTAACTTGTTATTTCCCCGGAGGTGCATACATTTCTGAAATAAGGTATTGTAGGATGCGGTTCTGAGGGTGCCTGGTGCTTATTCTTGCTCTTCTTCATGTTCCCCGAATCAGGCAGTGCTTTCCAGTCTCTCTTGCAGCAGCCACTGGAGTGGTCACCCCTGATGCACATGCGAGCGGGTTAGTGGCCAAATGAGAAATACACTGTTAAGATTTTGGTGGAGAGGGGGTGCAGCTGTGCTAATTCTTCACTCTTTTCTGTATGCAATGGAAAAATATACAAGATATTCTCTACTAATTGTTTCCAGAATGCTGTGATTATCTGCTATTAAAATAGACTTTATTTTAAAGTGAAACAGCACTATCCCTTTCCCCAAATAGTTTTCAACTTTATAACTTTGAGAGCTATTTTCCACCTGACTGACGTAATCATTCCTGTGTCTCCACTTCAAAGATGAACAATGTTATTTTAAAACAGGCTGTTACTCTCCATGGTAGGCAGTGTTGACGAATACCCTGCTGCTTTTGAAAAAAGGACTTTTGCAGTCTAACGTTACTATTTCCTACATCCTGTATAATTCAGTGAATGATACAAATTGCTCACAGTTCCAGAGTTCTATCAAGTGTGCTGCATTATGTTGACTACAGTAGGCCTGACACTGTCAACCCTAAACCAAACCCTCCATGTAGAGGAGAGGTCAGAACTTGACAGTTAAAAGGTTGTTTGAATGAAAACAAGTATTTTTGGAAAAGGAAATTCCTGCACAGAATAGGTATCTCATTCAGTGAAAAATTTAATCCTCCCTGATAATCTGCTATTTCTAGGCAGGGCAGCAGGAGTTGGCCCTGATGTCATTAAAAGCAATGAGAGCTAAACAAAGTATTTCTTAATTTGTTTAATCCCAAATGGTGAATTAAGGTGTGGTGTGGTTTTGTTTTGTGTTTTTCTTTCTTTCTTGCTGCTATTTCCTAAATAAATGCTAATAAGAATGCACCTAGATGTTGTGGTTCAGTAAGCAAATGCCAGGGCATAAGCACACACATCAAGTGTATAATACATTTCCCACAGCATGATATTTTTGTATGAAACAATAAGTAACAATTTATAACATCAACAAACACCTGGTTTCTAGGCAGATCTTCTGAAGAGGATCACAGCCTTATTCATCAGTGCCATGATAGAGCGTACAGGAAAGCAGTGGAAACCCTTTAATTTTAAGGTTTCATACTGATGGCCATTAAATACTTCAGGCGGCGGGACTGGGGTGTTGTGTCACGTGCTCCGCTAACACAGTTCTCTGTTCAAAATATATATCTATCATCATGCAATTTGTACAAAAGTAGGAAATAAAATAGAGGGATAAACAGGGAGATCAAAGGAAATCTATCCTGAATTATGAGGTGTAGAAGGAAGGCAGAATTTTAGCGAGTAGATTTATCAACATAAATAGGGAGGGGAGAGATGAAGAGAACTCCTGCTGAAGTGAGTAGTGATGATGTGGTGAACTTGGGGTTGAAAGGAGTAAAGGAGACCAGAGAATTATGTTCAGCACAGAGGTTATTCATCATGCCATACGTGCTTTAATAGTTCCCATTTGTTCCACAAATCTAATTAATGGGAATAAGTGGTTGAATTTTGATTTTTAAATTGCTGTAGAGAAATGTCCTACTTGCAGAAAATCTTAAGGGTCCCTTACAAAATAAAGTCTGCGTAACATTATGCTAATTTAAAAGTATTGGGCATAAATAAGGATAAAGGTCAATATACTCAAAAGATAGTAGGTGAAAGGCAAAGGAGTTGCATTTGGGAGACTTCAGAGGCTTTTGTCTAAGAGACCAGTTCAAATTAACTGTCCACAGCATCTCTTGGGTGAAAAAAAACCTAAACAAACCTAACAGGTTATCTAACTTTTTGATACCGAACTCTAAAGATTCCGGTTGGAGGTGAAAACAGTAGGAGTTGTTACAGTTCCAGCTCTTTACTCTTCACAGCAATGGAATTTATCTAGGCAACAGGAAGTAGGAGCAGCTGCATGTCGTATGATTCAGACTTGCATTCAAACATAGTATTTTATTTAGCCTTTAGCTACGATAACCACAGACAAACCCTCTGAAACATTATTTGTGCCCATATAGTATCATTAATTTTCTTTTAATCTTTCTCAGCCCCGGGAAACATTTCAATTGAATTTTGCTCTTCATGCAAGGAATGAAGAGTACTGAAAGCCAAGCTCGTTGCCGTTCATTTCCCTTTACTTCCATATTTTTAATAGACTCATGATCCACAGTGCTAATACTGGAGTTATTGTAAGAACATTTTAAATTAAAAATATGTATTTATTGTGTCCATCTGCTAATTTCCCAACATCTTCCTAGAGTTTATTGAATTTCACAAGATCCAGTCTCTGCTTTACAGTTTGGTCTAGTAACATTTTCCTGACTGGGCGATTTTGTGTTCTCTGCCTTCCCATTGCAGCTCTCCCTCTTGCACTATTTTACTCATCCTGTCAGGCTTCCATGGATTCCTTATGCTGCTCTCCCCTTTTTTATTGGCCAAGAACTGTCTCCTGTTGTTTTACCTTCAACCTTCTTTCCAGCTCTACCCTCACAGTAGTTAATGTTTTGGGGTTTTTTCACCTAGTTTTCTTTCCTGCTTTTCCCCATTCCATGAGTTTCTACCTCTTTTTTTCGAAATTATTTTAATTTCAGTTATATTTTACTACTTTTCCCTACACCTGGGTTGATTAAAATGGTATTGTCCAGAACTTGCAGAAACTTGGGTGTTATTTTATTGAGAGAGGTGAGGAGAGGATATTTTACTCAGTAGCAAATAGCAAATAACTTTTCATTTAATAACCTACTTCACTGTTGCATCTTCAGCATTCCAGTAGCATCTCAGATGGATTGAAGCAGCTGTTTGACACCTAATAATGCCACAGCACAGCTTAACAACTTTTTCTTTAAAGTAGGCTTTGGATGGATAATGATTATAAAATCAGGATCTCTGCTGAAAGATAACACCTCTAGCAATCCCGACCCTGGGGTACTGGTTCGAATTAACTCAGAGGGAAGTGTACCACCATCTGTTGCTAAAACCTAACACTAAGAGCCCAAGCAATTTCTAGCTTAAAGGGAGAATGTGGACCTGAATCCAGCCAATTAAGGAAAATGGGGAGAGAGGTGGAAGGAAAAACTTGACAATAGCTTTTGGTTCTTTGCTTGTGGCTGGTGCTGACAGCAGAGACGGTGGAGAGAACTGACACCACATGGAAAACAAACTGCACAGAAAGTTCTGTCAAATGCCCAAAGTAAACAAATGGGAGAAAACAAATATTGTTTCTTTGCCATTTGATTTAGAATAGCTGTACTCTACTATGTAAAGCTTCTCCAGGCTACCTTGTGATGTTTCAACTCTTACTGCTCCTTCAATATTTGATAATCGGGACTAACTTCTGTGCCAAAAATGTATGTCCAGATGCTAGTTAACTTCAGGACTTCTCATCAGCCAAGCTTAGCAAAAGAATCAAGATTGCTTTCTGGTGCTACATGAATAGCTTGTTTTATCTCTAATTTTTTTTTTTTTTTAATTGAATGGTTTAGGTGATCTAGAAAACAAACCAAAATTTTCTATCAAGCCTTGTTTTCAGTTCTGCCAAGAGGAAAAAGACCATCAAAAAAGGCAAAATAAGAGCTGGAGGCCTCAGCTGCTTGAAATGAAATAGAGTGCTCCAGCTTGCTTGCCCATGCCACATCTTCAGATAATGCTGTGATAAATCTCCCGTAACTGTGGAACCTGGGTAAATGCAGATCTGACCTTTTGTTTACAGAGTATCAAGGGAAATCTCCATGAGACCACAGAAGTGTTTCAAAAGGTTTAGAAACATTATGAGATGGTAAAATGTGTCCCCTGTGGATAATTTTGACAGCAACGATCTGACGCTGTTTCTCAATGAGCAGCGCCCTTTCTGCAGATAGTTTAACAATTTGAACATTTGGCTGTGATGTTTGAGAAGCATTTTTGGTCCTGCAGTTCATGGGGAAACTGATCTGTGCTGTTATAATTAAGCGGGATTTTAATGTTATTGAAATACTTACATTAAAATATTTATGGGATGTGCAGATGTTGATGTTGGTACAATGCAAAATAAGCTAGAAAAAATAACATTTTTCTTCTAGGAAAAAATTAGTCAAATACAGGCTATCTTATACCTTCTCTAACTTCCAACAGGTTATGACTGCTTATCTGGTTATAGTTAAAAGTGGGGACTTAAATCAGCTTGATTAAAAGTCCAGATTGTGTTTTGTTAAGTAAAATGAATCTACTGATGAAACCAATAAGAGAAGAATATTCTCACCAAGAAAGGACCCTCACTGCTGAATTCCAGACAGAAAAGATTAAAGTCTGTTCTGCTGCCTGGAAGGAAGTGCCTTGAAGAACAGAACAGCAGCAGTAACTTGAGATTGACATTTCGGATTAAACTAATTATATATACATCCACTAATTATGTAACTAATTTGCTATGATGATTACCCTTGGTAGAAGAGGTTAGGGTTAGAGAATACTTAGGTAGTCTGGACATACATAAACCCATGGGCCCTGATGGAATGTACCCATGAGGGCTGGAGGAGATGGCTGATGTCACTGAGGGCACTCTCAGTAATCTTTGATCATGGCAATCGGGAGAGCAGCCATCTAGAAAGCTACGGAAAAGGACCTTAGGGTCCTGGTGTGCACAAAGCTGACCATGAGCCAGCAGTGTGCCCTAGCCACCATGAAGGCTAATGGTATCCTGGGCCACCTTGGGCAAGTTATTGACTAGGTCAAGGGAAGGGATCCTTGCCATCTGTTCAGCACTGGTGAGGCCTGCCTGGAGTGCTGGGACCAGTTTGGGCTCCCTGGTGTGAGAGAGATACGGACGTACTCATTTGCTGTAACTTACGACCTCAGAAACAAGATCACCTGAAAATGAAACAGATGGAAGCTCCTCTAGACTGCGTAGGTGTGGGTATGGGAGAGGGGATCATCGCTGAAAACACCTTCCAGGGTGAGCAACACTACTGCAGCACCTGCCTGGGCGTTGAGCCGTTGTCTGGTGACAACAGCAGCCTCACAGGTACACTTGCTGTGGCTCACCATGGTTTGTCTGTGTCAGCGTGGAGAGAAGCATGACAGACAGAAGAATAAATATCATCGCCGTATCTCGGTCTGACCCTTCTGCCAGTATTGATTCATTGCTGAGCAGAACAACTGGCAGAATGCAGTTCCCATCCTCTGTAACGTAAGCAGCAGGCGGGGGGGTTTGCTGCCTGACACCCCCTTTTTCCCAAGTAAGTGAACTGAGGCTCAGGATTATTCATGCTCTTAAAAGTGTAGAGGGTTTCTATTGGGTACAACTTAAGTTCTTAAGAACTGCAGCTGTAATAAAAGAAAGTAAAATAATACAGAAAAATCTTGGCTATACAATAGTACTTCTCTGGGAATTGTGTTCTCCATACCTACGTAGGAAATCATTATTTTCCACATAGAAAGACTTCATATAGCAGTCTAAAAAATAAAATTAAAGTAATTTTTGAAGAAATCACCCTTTTACTAGTTTGTTTCTCTGGAGTCAGAACTAGTTTTAACCCGGTCACGTTGGGTCACATGCACGCATTGTCTGACTGCATGTCGTAGTTATTTATTTGGTTTGAGTCCCTGTTATTCCCTTTGGCTCTGTAAGTGTTTTGGGCACCCAGTGTGTGCTGTTTGTAGCTCACCCATTATCCCCACTGGTATTTGCCTTTTTAATGTTGACAAGGAAGATGCTGGCTAAAAGCCAGGTTTGTTTCGTGCGTATGTATATATTTTTAAACACTGCCATTTTCAGAAGGGCTGGATCTCTTCATGTCACTGACATACCGAATCTTTGATATTGATGGCAGAGGGAATTGTAAAGTAAGCAACAGACAAACATTTATTTTTTTTTGTTGTCGTAGAGCAAGATAAAAAGGACTTCATTTTCAAGATAAAATGGGAAGAGAAACAAGAAACATCTTAGTATCAGTCATTTCATCTAGGTAATGTTTCTGTCTCAGAATTATCAGAACTGGGATTGCTCACAGACAAGACCTGTAAGTCATTGTCTGTTAATGAAAAATTTAAGCATAAGCAAACAGCAGTTTGCAGCTTTCATCATGAAGATGTAAGTGTCACACATATTGGATTATAAAAGTCAGTCTGTTGCACTTTCATTTTCACACCGCGACATAATATTTCTCTTTTAATGGGAAAAAAGGATTTTAAGAAACAGAAGAAAAATCCAACCCACTTTAAAATTCAGTATTCAAAAGCATATACTTCTGAGCTGATGTAAATTCGTAACACTTAAAAATATTTGGCACAAGTTAGCATTCTTCTCTTTTTCCCACTGAATAACAAGTGCGAGCAGTTTTTTCTGCCTGCCTGTTTAAACAGGGAGCTAGCAGTAGCAGTCCAGACAGTGTAACATATGATTATTTTTTTCCCCCACACTTAAGAACAGGTTCCAGTTGTGATTAGTTGCAGTAAAAACAGTGTCATCTTGAAATAGGTGGTTTAAAACAAAAGAAGTCAAGTATTCAAGTGGGATAGGGTAAGCGATATCTGAAATACTGTCCAGGCTGAACAACCTAATATATATTTGTTGCATTTCCTCTTAATGTTAAAACTACTACTCTCAAGATCTGCACAGGTACAAACTTAGAGATAGGAAAGTTTTACACGGCAGGATACCAGCTAGGGTTTGGCATATCATTTCTAATGCCTCGGATTAGCCATAGGCTTCCTGTGTGACATTGGTCATGTAATTTAGTATTTCTGGCCCTCATCTAACTGTTTATTTATGAAAATATGTTAATTTTTCCTCCTGTTCTTTGGAAGTCTCATTCTCAATAATCTACTTTGACAAGAGGAGGTATTTTTTCTGTGATGAGGTATTTTTTCTGTGGGTTGAATGTGATGGAGTAATGGTGAATTGTAGTAGTCTGTGAAATTGCACAGAAGCAGAACAGTCTATATTATTATTTAATTGATGGACATTAAAGTTTTCACATCGCTTGTGCACGATCATATGTAGTATCGAGCTACTGTATCTTAATATGCAGAGTAATAGGAACCTTTCTTAGGTTACCCTTACTAGAATCTCACTGCCCCGAAAAGTCACAACAGTAATATTTTTTTTAAATAGTGCTTACTGAGCTTAGATTGTTTAAAGTTCTACTTCATCTTAAAATATCCTGTGAAAAATTCTACATTCCCTTTATTTTCTAGATATTGTAATAGAAATTAAAAAAAGAAAAAAGCCCAACCAGCACTGTCTTCAGGTTTTCAGGTTTTTTTTTTCCTTTTTAGTTCTTTTGCTTTAAAATATAACACTGGAAGATCTGGGGAGTATGATAGTCTGTGTTTGATAAGCACAGACCGATTGAATTCTGTCCCAGTTTATGTGACGGACCAGACATCTCTGATTGATAGATTTGGAGCAGGGAGAACGTAGGAGCTGACATTATAGCATTCCTCACTGCAATGGGAGTGCTATTGCTAAGCTGTGCACATGCTTCTTCTCTTGACTTTTTTCTTTTTTCTGATAAATTTACCCAAGTGCCTTGCAGTGAGATCAGGATGTTTCTGGTAAAATAATTTCCATCTTTAGGTAATACCCACTTTCTGATATGGTCTTCATAGAATATGGTTCAAATGACACATGGATTCCATGTACAGGAGAACTAATGTGTGATGATGTTGATGCAGTCAAAAAGAGAGAGATTCAAATGTATTCAGAGCTTTTCTTAAATAGGGCTTTTGACATTTTCTTGATTCCTTTTTTACAGCTGAAATGTTATTAAAATATGGACTGTCATTGTCTTGCTGGCAGATACTAACTTACGGAAGACAGATCCTTGCAAGTTATACTCTTGTCCAAAGTGTTTCAGTAACGCATGTCACATTGGGTAAAATCCCAGTATAGACACAGCAGGCTACTGCAGATGCTCCTTTTCCCTGGTCTAACCATCCCTTTTGTGCCATTGGTAAAGGGTATGAGTGTCTGTGGTATGTGTCTTGCTAACTAGGTAAGTGCAGCTGTACAGGTAACTCAAACTTTATTGCAAGAAAGGCCATAAATAGGTCAGGACAAAAGACCAAAAGGGGCACGTAAACCCAAACTACTGGCATAGGTTTTTCTGACATTTTAATTCAGTTCAAGTTTTAGACCTCACAAAGGAACGCTCTTCGCCACTATTTTAGGTACAAGGGAAAATATGATCTGCCATAGGGGAGGCTTTTTAGTGAACAAAAAACATGCAAGACGAGCATATAAATGTTTTTTATAGCACGTAAAAGCCCACGTGTACTATGGATATGATTTCACAGCATAAAAGTGGCTTGCAAAAGATGGTACAATCAATGTTTTCATTTTGAGTAAAATTTCCTTTGATATTATCTGTAACATCCTTGTGACTAGTTAATTATTTAATAGATTGATTCTTAAATTTGATTGGGAAAAGACATAAATGGAACACCAACCCTGGGACTCCATTGTGGGAAACTAGTAGTGATTACACCGGTATGCAATACCAAAAGGTTGTACCATGACTGGGTAGATTTGCTGAAAGGAGTCAGAAAAGCAAATTAATTCTGCTGCCCGCCTGGTAGGACCCGAAGAAGTGAAGTTTGAACCTCACCAAGGAATGTCTGTTAGTCGGGTGTACCTTACTGAGTACAGAAAGCGGCCGTGGTTTCCAGTCATGGTAGCTGACAGTGTGGCTCATCCTGCACACCCACAGGTTGTGGCATAGTAGGTGTGACATCCAAAAACTTGATTAGCACAAGTCTTTCCATGAGAGGCCTTGGTTCCTCATGGCTAGCTGTAAGTGGGGTCTGTCGGGACACGGACAGACTGAGACATCCAGCGGGTTTGTAGCTTGCCATCTAGATATTAGTGTGTTTGTTTTGAGGCAGGGCAGAAGGGAAAAACAGTGAAATCTAAGCTACGGTTGTCAAAACAAAGTAAAGTAATAATAGAGAAGTAATATGGTAAGAACTTCTTGATGACTACCAGAGAATGATTTCCCGTGTAATAATTTGGGTTACAGTATCCTTCACAAACGCCACAGAGGGTACAGTTTTCACCCTGCCACAGCGGAGGCTGAGACCTGTGCTCGTCCTGAGGCACAGGCATCAGCACAGCCCCGGCAGGTGAGCCAGAACAAAGCCTGCCTCTGGCAAAACCAGCAGGGATGCTGCTAAGCTTGTTTCGACTTGGAAGTCATTCTGCACAGCTCACAATAAACACAGAGGGATAATTTAGAGATGGAAACTTAACGCAGATGTGAAAAATTATAAATAAGAATCCAAAGCTTTGGTGACACGTGACACTCAAGTTTTGGTTCCTACATAGACAGAAACATCTGTAGATAGTACACTAGGTCAGATTCCACAGCCTAATGGGTGATCTCTGCGGCAGGCTCCGTGGCTTTTTCTATTTTAGTTGATCTGTAGATGTTCATTATCCATCATTTGCAAGTGTTCAGTGATTAGTTGGGAATTTGAATTAAGGCAAGGTGTTCTGTCAAAAGTGTCTCATTGGTACAATATTTGCTGGTGTCATTTTTTCATTCCCTACCCTATCTTCTTTTAGATCTGATTGATCTTAGTGAATTACCCTCAATGAAATTATCTCTGAATTGTAACACTGTAAGTGTGCTTTTAAAGTTTTAAGTTCAAGTATTAGCACTTGTGATAAATCTCAGAAGATATCAGAGCTCAAATCGTTTAGCAAAGCACATACATTTTGACTAGTACCACAGAATAAGAGGACAGAAGCAGAGTCAGAAGAGGGGAAACAAACAAGAGGGAAAACCAATTAATTGGTTTCATATCACGAACAGTCATACTTCAGTGTTGTCGTTATAAGAATGAACTTTACTAGCTGAGTAAAAGTAGGACATTAGAAAGCTTAATTTGGTTTTGACTGGATTTTAACCTCAATAAGTGGCACTTACAGAAGTTGAGAATAAGCAATATTAATAGAGGAAGCTATTTAACCTAAAACATAGGATCTGTAACACTTTGTGTTTTATTAATTTTAGCATTCTGTACTTTATGAAACCCAAAATGCCTCACACAACCCTGAAAATGTAGAATATACAGTCTAGTGGATAGCTGTGAAAACTTTGGGTGCATTTGCTTCTCTTCATTTAGAAGCTTGATGGTGGAAGCAGGGATCTGATTCTGTACGTGCTCTCTAGTAATTTAATTGTCTCATTCATATCACATCTTCCATTTTCTGCTTATCAAAGATACGTACACAGAGCAGGTTCATTCGTTATACAGCTGTGATCATTCACCGGGCAGTATCTACCTTGGGCACTGAATCAAATAGGGAAGAATGTGTGGTTTTCAGGTTCTGCATTATGATTCACCCCATTGTGCTGTACATTCAGGCTGTACCAAGTACCTAAAATTCCGTGTCTCCTGACAATGTTTGTAACTTCATTGACTTCTGATGAAACTTATCGCAGCAAGGAACAAGACAGAGATTTGCTTGGGATGAAGAAATTTCACAGCTGGCTGCTGACAATAAGGAAAGTTGGTTGTGTCTAGAATAGGAAGTCTGGTAGCCGTAGGCTCTTCTCCTCATACTTTTCAACTTAGTGGCTTAAGCCTGCATCCAGTTTCTTAGGTACTTACCTACTGTGCCTGCACATGTATTCATCAGCTTCGATTCTTGCCTTCTGTTTCTTTCCTGGCATTCTGGATGCTGTGGCCTGTCTTCTTGCTTTCCCCTCAATTCCTTGTCTTTAAACCAAGCACGTTTTCATTTTCCACACTGTGTTAGCATCTGCAGAATAAGAAAGATCTGGGAGGCAAGGAGGGGGTTGGCAGCACTTTAAGAACAGCAGAAAAAACTCTGGAGATCTGGTGGGAGGAGTGAGAGCCAGTGAAGTCCCTCTCAGCTGCCCGTGGCATTGTAGGCACACTTGGATGTGAGAAACCAGGGTTCCTCTTGCATGCAGAAAAAAAAATAAGAAAATGTAGAGGCCAAACACCAATATGTATGAAGCTGTGTGAAGAAGGCTTTTTAGTGGCTTGTAATTTGCCCGTTTGATTTGCTTTCCATAAAAAAGACAAAGGACATATCTAAGAAACCGACAAGATTCTCTCACCTCCTAACTCTGAAGCACTAACGCCTTCAAGCGAATGATGCTGATTTGGGGACTCTGTCTTAGTGTTTGGCTTTGATGCCATTCTCAAACTTGGCCAACTTGTTTCAACTTGCAGATTTTTAAAAGTCAGCTTGAGCGATGGGAAATACCAGCCCAGACCATTTCAAATTTAGCAAGTGATAAGCGCTTGAAAAACCTTTATCTAGGAAAGTGTTCAGCAACCAGAACAATGCATGGTACACTGTCAGCTCAGCCTATAATCTGTTTTATCCTGTGCATTAGCATACATTACTAAAAAGGATTTTCCCAGAGATTAGAAAATAAAGACAAAAAGCCTATATTAAATACACAATAACAGTTTAGTAGCAGTAATTCTAGAGAAGGATAAAAAATGTTTCTCAGTTTATTTCTTAATATTATCAAGGTCTTTAGGATATGCCCCTTGCAAGATAAGTGCCTTAAACTATTGGTGGTTTTCATAGACTGATATTTTGCTGGTGACTCTTTCCTAAACTCTTATAAAGGAACGTACATGATCTCAGAGGTGTGGCTCTTCCTGTGCTTCAGAGACAGGTTGAGAATGGTTTGAGATCACAGGCATTCATGTGAAATCTATTGACATCTGAATCTACCACTTTGTTCCAACTCAGATCCTGCTTTACAAAACTTTAGTGGGAGTGAGGTGTGCTCACAATGCCCCCAGATCAGCCCGTAATGGGTGTTGGTCCGTATGGAAGCACAGTCCAGTGCTTCACACTGCCATAATGATGTTACTGTGCGTGGATGGTTTCAATCTGGCAGATGCTTAAGAAAGACGGCGATAACTAGGAAAAGCAGGGATTATTTAATGAAAGAAAAATCAATTCTTTAAGCCTGAAGGCTGTTCAGTTTTGGTACATGACATTGAACATTGCTGTGGGCACATAGACATCACTGACAATGGGTTTGGCAATGTAATGTCTTTCTTTGACCCTTCCCAAAATGGGATTTCAGCAATACTCTCAAGTACTCAGTAAAAGGAAAATGTGAAGCCTGAGAAGGAGAGGTTACGTGTAAAAGCCAGGCAGTGCAGGTTGAGTAGAGAGGCATGATTTTCTATTTCCCACATGAAACAAGAGTCTTAAAAACCATCGCTCCCCAAAAAGGTGAATCACTCACTGGTAGAGCAGTAGATCCTTTTGGCCAAATGAGGTCAAGAAACTACCCCACCCCCCAATTTCATCTGTGTATATAATCTGTAATTCAGAGGAATACTTTCTGGCTTTACTGCCCTAGTATATTGGCTTCTTTCTCCTACTAATTAGGGCATTTCAGGTCCTCTGCCTAGACACCTACAGTTAGATCAGTAGTAGAGAGTATTATTAACCTAGTAATGAGGATGTGAAAACTAAATGAAAGCACTTTAATCAAACGTGTTGACTTTTTCATATGTCTAAACCTGCAATCTAATAATTAAAGAAAAACTTATTCCTCACTCAGAGGAAGCAGCTGAGAGAAATGGGGTTAAGTCCTAAATGGTCAATTAAACACATACATTTACTTAAGCTAACTTCTCTATTTATTGAATACTCGCTGTAACCACTGTACGGTCTGAATTATCATTTCTTATTTTGGAGAGAATTGACAAGCTGTGGTGAAGTAGTAAATTTCATTTTCAGATCCATGCCCCTGTGTGTCACTGAAATGTTTCTATTCCTCTCTTGCAGCCAGCCCCGAGTTTCTTTCCAAAAGTGTGCTATGGGAATATTATAGTCATTGTGTCTGCAGAGATAACCAGTTAACTCCCAGATGCAGAGTATTTTGTTGCAGTTTGGGTTTGGGAGTTTGTTTTCCCTTAAGAAATAAAGATTTTCTAATTTTTTTTTTTACTTTTTTTTTTTAATGTATCTTTCACTCTTGTCAGCCTGTGTCTAGTTACTATGACTTCCAGCACTTTTGCCACAGTATTCTGCTGGGACCAAATGAGGGATATTACCAGCTGCAGCAAATAATTAGGCAAGATAGCAAGCAGTCTACGTTTGCCATACTGTATGTAAACCAAATTCACATAAAACACCTGGATAGTGCAAGTGAAAACATATGAAACATAAAAAGAAAAATGCTGACAGAAAGGCATCTCCAGCACTGAATATGCATAGCAGTGTGGGAGATTATATTCTGTACTAAAAAGAAAGAGAAAGCTGTTGTTCTTGGTCTCAGGGGTATGTGTGGCTTTAAATATATTTTGCTGCATGCCAACAGCACACCGAATGCAGTGCAGGTACTGCTTGCACGTATTCAAATAGCAGCCTGAAAGGGAAGAGTATCATATACTCAGTTCAAAGTTGTTTTTTGTTGATCCTTGTAGTATTCATGTAGTACTTGTGAACATATGCCATCAAAATCTGGCCACCATAGGAGGCAGTGATTATTTTGTTTGGCTTTTTTTTTTTTTTTTTTATTCTGTAGTACTCTTTATAGGATAAATAACACTAAAATTATCTAGTGAGCTGTGTTGGCTTGTATTTGCTCGAGAGCTCTGCAAGTGTGTAGGTGAATCTGCTTTGTCTGTGCCTTTTAAATTACAAGCATTAAGCTTAATCACTTGCTCTTCCAAGTCATTTGCAATCATCTGCTTTTTTGATACTTACGCTTTCTCGATGCGTGCTGAGGAAAGATTGCTTTCTCTCACGTATGTAATGATACTCAAATGATATAATGGTTATGACACGAATCAGAACAGCAGCAACTTGTTTGGGGGAAGTACAGAAATGGGGGAGGCAGGTCACACTGTCATCATGCCATCTTGACAAGTGATCCCTTTAATGAGTCATTAGCTGACTTTCCCGGACAGTTTCTCAGCAGTGGTTGTGTAAATAGTGTCGTAGGAGAAGGCGTTGTGTGGCAAAAGGGAAAATCTAGCCAACAGTGTCACTCAGAGCTGTTTTCAAATGGATGATTTACAGTCTCATGTCTCTTGTCGAGTTCTTCGGCCAATTTTTCTCCCCCTTGGCCAAGACTTTTCCCTTGGCAATGAATTAGTAGGCTGTATTGCTGCATGCTTGTTGCTTTTTGTTTCATTTCTTGGCAAATAAAAACGTTTTCATAGTATTTGTTACAAAAAAATACAAACCTTACTATCAGAGATGAGCTATATAATTATAATCTCGGCCTCTTCTGTGACTCACTTTTTCATTAAGTGTATTGTCTTGGTCTAGAAAAATACATACATATGTGTCTCTGTACACCTGCATGTCGTGTCATTTTAAGAACTATGCTGGATTACAGTCCTAAACAATGTGATTTTAGGCTTTTTAAGAAAAAAAATAATAATTAGACATGTGGTTTAGGAGTAAAAGCAGTTTCTCGTTGTCTTCATATCATTTAGGTGTGCTGGTTGAATAAATTGTTCTTCCTAGAAACGTAAAAGCTTTCAACATAAGCCCTAAAACCAGTGTCTCTTCTTTGCCTCCCATCTTGTTATGGATACTGAATATTCTGCTTGTATTCTTCAGACAAGCAGGACATTGAGGTTAACAGAGGAATTTCTTCACCACAGTTGCACTGCTGACTGACGTTGGCTTTCTGCCTGTTTCGTACTGTAACCACCTCATCCCCGTGAAGGGCTCTGTAAACGTAGTAAAAACACTTCACAAGGTCTGCAGTCTTGGTATCATTTTTTCCTTGGTATCCTCCACCGTTATTTTCGCAATCTTTTGTTTTGTCTTTCCACGGGTACTGAACTGCTCACTCGTGGGTTACCATGCTAATATCATAAGCTTCATCTTGAAATCTTTTGTTCTTCGTAGCATCAGATCCCAGTAGTTCTGTGACAAAAGCAAGCACGGTCTTCCTGTTGATCATAGCATCATGATGTTGTTCTAATCACTCTGAACTCATGTAGTGTTGCTCTGGCTCTCCTCTGTAACCAAAGCAACATCTACGTTTGTAAGGTCCATTCTAAGGTGCACTGATCGGACTCTGCAGCACCAACATAAAGCATAATATTCCATGTTTGTAGGTATAGATCAGGCTCTTAATTCTTGCATCTGGTCAGCTTCTTTGGAACTTAAAATTCCTACTGAATAGTAGGGGAGAACGGCATACGTGAGCAGCAGCGTAGCTCGTCATGTTGTCACAATGGCTTGGGTAACCGCTGCTTAGCTATTAAAATGTTTCCCCTGCCCCTGTCGGGTAAACCTGTGCCAAGAACAACAAAAGAAGTATACGAGTTTCAGACTGCGTGAAATTCACTTTAACTAATATGCTGTTTTGTACTCATGGATAGTTTACTTCTTCCTGCTACTACCAAAGCAAATGGATTTAGTGTTGTGGAAACGAGTAGAGTTTCTTTGGAAGGAGTGGAATGGAGCTTCTCCTGAAATGGAATAGCTTTTCTCTGTTCTCTGTTTGGTGTCATTTTTAAAAACATTGCCATCTAACTGGTACAAACTTAATTCAGTGTACGATAGTTGTCTCACAGTAGGGAATACCTCTAGTTAACTGTGGAAGCAACCAGATGAAAGCATGAGAAGTTAATTTAAATCATTTCTTTAAGGCCTGTGAAACAGTCTATACAGTGACATTTTTTTAAGTGGAGCTAGCACTCAAATTGGCATCCTTTTAATAACCTCTTCATGTAAATACTGTAAATTGGTGGGAAAAAATATCAAAAAGATCTCCTACTTGCATACTTCCTGAATCCAATACATTTTATATCCATTTGTATAGTAACTGGCAAAGACTGAAATTGCGAAGTCTAAATTAAAGCAAATCTGTTTGAGTTGACATTCATATATTAGTCTCCATAGTTGAATACAGAGGAATGATTGAGTGCCCACATCAGTACGTTTTTGCTTTGTTTACGCAGAGACACATCTTAATCTGGAATATTCTCTCTGAATAAAATATGATTAATATTTTTATTACACTCTATATGACATAAGAATTACTTTTGGGGGTTTGTGGGGTTTGGTGGTGGTTTTCCCTCAAAAAAGAGAGGTTTATTATACAGTTCAATTCAGTGATTTATATACATCATGTTAAGAATGAGGGGAAAACAATAGCATAGAAATTTAATTTTTTTTTTATTTTCCTCTTGTGGAGTTAACAGAATGTGATTGTCTGATACTGTGACTCTGTTCGGTCAAGGCTAAACTGGTTTCAGTCATAAAAGAATTTCAATTGTTTTTCATCATGTAGAATTTCTTGCTTGATCTTTCTCTCATCTTAAAGGAACAGACAAATCGGGCGATAGATATTCTTACTATGTAGTTATATTATAAAACATTTTCAGAGGGTAATCCAGAGAAAATTTTGCTGCTTTTGAAGTAAAAACAGTTTTATAATTAAGATAAGCAAAACTGTTATTGTATTTAATGTTAGATATGGATAATTAAGCATCAGAGTTTTCTTGTAACTACATTATCTTCTGCTATTTCTCTCCTCATTTATATGTAGTTAGTGTCTTTCCTTTATCTTCCACTACAGGGAAGCTGAAATAGGTTTGTTGGTTTCAGGTTCTGGTCAGTGCTGAAATTTTGGAGATGTCTAATGCTGAAGATACATTTATTTAAAAGAACTGTTTCCTTTTGAGTGTTATAAGCATCTCTCACCAAGACACATGAGCTTGCTTGCTTCATTTGTTTGCGCCGATCTTCAGAAATAAGAAGAAAAAAGTCAGATTTGCGACCAAATTTGCAATGAGATTCTCTTGAGAAACTAGTTCTGGAAATGGTGAAATGACCTTACGGTGACAGAACAAGATCAAATTTAAATACTCGGGAATCCAGAAGCGTTGTGGAGCTTGAATAATGCATGTGCTGAAAATGATGTCTAATGAGAGGTGATACACAGGAAACAAGTATTATAATTGTATTGTTGTTCCTTCTAATGGAAGCATGACTTACGCTGCAGAGACAACACGGTCCCTGTGGCCTTGCACTGGTTTCATTAATTTGTTTACTGTCTGCATATGTTTTGTGGCAGAAGTTTCCCATAACATGATGTTGTAGAGCCAGATGTTTGCAAAAGGTAGACTTTTTTTCATCTGCTACCCTTAAGTGAGATGACCAGTGGATGAGTCTTGGTCTGCTTGGACACTTTTCCTGACAGCAGTTCCTGTGATGTCTGCTTGTCTGTATCTTCACTAAAGACATAGGCCAGTCACGTCTTCAGGCTCCCTCTCTCCCTTCCTCCTGTATTCTTACCATGATAATACTGCTAGGGAGGTGAGGGAGTGGTCAGAGTTATTAGGAGAAAATGTTATGGGATGTTGAAATAGGAATTGACCTTGTGATGACATCAGCAAAATTGCAGGTCAGAAAAGGAGAAGGAAAAAAACTTTAAGCATAATCTCTTGGTGGTCTTTGTGTTACCAGAGTGATTGAATACAGAATACCTTCGAGTTAGTTCTTTCCTGGAATTCTGAACTGAGGCAGTTTTTTAATGTTTTTCCATCGTTATCACCTCATTAACTTTTCTAATGCATGCTGTTTAAGGAAAATGGTAACACAGAAGAGGAAGACCAAAATGGACTCCTAGACCATAGTTCACCATAGATCATAAAATGGTTTGGGTTGGAAGGAACATCCCAGATCATGTAGTTTCAAATGCCCTGCCATGGGCAGAGACACTTTCCACTATAGCCCCATCCAACCTTCATTTGAATGCTTCCAGGAATGGGGCATCCACAGCTTCTCTGGGCAACCTGCTCAGGTGTCTCACCACTCTCATAGTGAAGAATTTATTCCTTGTATCTAATCTAAATCTACACTCTTTCAGTTTAAGCCCTTCATCCTGTCACTAGCTGCCCTTGTAAAGTCCCCCTCCAGCTTTATAGGCCCCCATTAAGTACTGAAGGACCCACTATAAGGTCTCCCAGGAGCCATCTCCAGGCTGAACAGCCCCAACTCTCTCAGCCTGTCCTCATAGCAGAGGAGCTTCAAGCCCTCTGATCATCTTCGTGGTCCTCCCCTGGACCTGCTGGAGCAGGTCCGTGTCCCCTACCCTGTGAGTACCGTCACTGGAAACCTTTCCCAGGCAGATGCCTTGGTGAGCTGTGCGGTGGATTTGTCACCGTGTCACAGCAGCAGCTTAACCCCGAGCTGGAGGTTTTGCAGGACTTGCTGTCCTTCAGTAGAACTGAGCAAGATCGAACTGGAGAGGAGTTTTTCAGCGTGCGGAAGGTCCGTGCCTAGATGCTGTTGAAAAGAACTCCCAAGGGAAAGTGCTCTGAGCAGCTCAGCTTGGATTTTTGGCACATCCACTCTGCAGTGGGATGCAAGGTGGCCATACCTGCTTTGCAAGGTCCTTTTCTTTATTTATTTAAATGGCAGTGTAGTATAACATTTTTATTGATTGTGGGGATTTTTTTGGACAGCATGAAATGCAATAGCTGGCTTCTCTGTAAGGTAATTTGTGTGTAGCAGTAGAAAAACACTTTCTGGTACAGGGAAAAGTCAATGCACTTCAATTCAGCTTCTGCTGTAAAAGGGAAATACACTTTCCACAGCAACTGCTTTCTGTCACTGTTCAGCTTTTTTCAGAAGGACATTAGTAAGTACCTTGAAATAAATAGATTTGGAACCCACAGAGGAGTCAAAATTACCTGACAAAGGAGGGGAAAAAAAATCCCACTTGAGTAAAATCTTCAGAAATAGTAAAAGAAATGTACTGAAGAAGAACTGGTCTACTATTATATTTTCCACAGACATTTCCATAAAAGCATATGGTCAGCATTTATTTTGAGTAGCTATTATAGATTGGTTATCTATGTTATATACTTCCATATATTTGTACATTTTCAAAAGCTTTTTAAGATAATTCTTATGAGACATTCTTCGGAAAGCACAGATTCAAGACGGTACAGTTAGGCTGATTGCCTCGTGAGGCTGGTTGGTGACCCGATGATGCCATGCCAAAGTTCCACCCTTGAAGGGCAGCCTGAGGGGTGCAGCGTGTAGGGAAAGGTGGCTCTGGCCTGACCCTGGTTGCTGGGGGCTGTGTCAGGCCACCTGGAGAGCAGCAGGGCCACGCTCAGGGGAGCAAAGGTGATGGGGGTCATGGAGCTGTGCCCCCCTTTCACAGCAGGGCTGAATTCAGAGCTGCCGGTGACTCCAGGAAACCCACATCTGGGAATCCAACTTTAGAGGTACCAGAAAGCGCACAAAGGGAGGCAGGACCTGTGATGGATTTTCTGTGTCTTTGGATTTGTATTCGAACTAAGTATCCAGGATCTGGTAGAGTAAAGCTGCAGGGTCAGGTAGTTCTGGGTGTTGCTCGGGGACTACAAGGTCTCATTCCACATTTCAGGCCATATCTACCCAGCACAGTCTGAGTGCACAGGCACCTGAATGGGCTTGGATCGCCTGTGGGGCTGGTGACCTGCTCAGGTACTGACGCTAGCTCATTTCAAACTAGCTTGAATTGGGAATGAGTTTCAATTAAAGCACTGGGTGCTGATGTTTTATATTGTTGGCTTGGAAATGAAACTGCTTTCTTCTTTTCCTCCCTAAAAAAAACCCTAGCCATCAACAGACAATAGGTTTGCTGATCAAAGCTTCCAGGGAAACCTGCTTTTATAAACTGAAACGTGTGGACCTCTCAGAGAGCACTTGGTACAAAATCACAGAGATTACTTAACAAGGAGTACTTGTTACGTGTAATCTGGGCACTGTGCTTTGCCTGCTTGGGAAACAGCAGGACTGGTGTCCATTTAACTATGTAGAAAACGCTGTAAGCCAGATCCTGTTACCCTAACACATGCTGTTAAGTATCTCTTCCCATTTGAACTCCTTCAGATTTCATTGTTTGCTCAGTATACATTGATCAGTAGGGTGATAAAAATACATTGGTGTCATGGTCATGCTACCACTTCTGTGCCTACGTCAGAGTGGAGCATACTTCTCATGTTGCTTAAACCAAGGCATAGAGGAAGTTCTGTGAAGTCATTTCCTTATGGTGTGGAGTTCAATTATTAGTAGGACTGCGAGAGATTGCTGTCTTCGCAGAATGACTGGGGACAATGGCAGCAAAATTGCAAAGGAGGATTTGGAATCACGGTGTCTGTCTCAACAGATCCAAATGCACCAAAAGGAAATGCTTCCCCTTGCTGATGTCTTGGTAGGGAATCACTACTGTAAACCACTACAAATGCTGATTACTTCAGATAGTGTTTGCTATTTACACCAAACGTTTAGTTTCTTCTTTCCTTTTAGCAATAGAGTGCAGTTTAAACTAGCTAGGAGACGAGCCACAACAGTGCAAGGAACTGCAGCAGCAGAATTCTGCATTCCTGTGCAGAAAGTGCCTTGGAAGACAAACCTGCTTCATTTCCAGGGTTGGCAGTTGGGACCTGTTAAATGAGTGAAGCATAAGTCCTTGGCTTTGTGTTTCAACTCGGGTTTTATTCCAGTACGTGTTGTCCTCTAATAGTAGCAATGCACAGCGGGCATCTTAGCAGGTGAAGGGTTACTTGCAGTGTGTTTAGATGACTGGTCTGTTGCAGCAAGGCTAAAGGATAAAATACCTCATATATTTTTTTCCTTTTCCCCTACCCTTCCTTTTTGTCCTTTGTTCCTTGGTGCTACTCCTGTCAGCCTGACCTCAGCCCAGTAGTGAGAAATATAGTTGTTGACCAAGTGTGGAAGAAAGCAAGTACCAATCCATTCGTTCATACGGAGTTTAATTTATAAAAGGGAAAGTAATTCTGAATTGACAGTTTTCATTTACCTTATATTCCCACTGCCATTAAGAACCTTTGTGTTCTGTGATAAAGATAGCTAACAGACTTGAGACATTTGCCATGTTGTCAGCAGTCATTTGGAAATGCATTTGTAACCACGTTGGCCCTCGCAGACTAATGCGTTGTGTCTGACTGCTGCCCAGACGCCGAACTAAACCATGGTTTAACAGGCAGCTATTTGCGGGGCGGGAAGGTGCTGCTGGGCTCCTCCCAAAGCAAGGGCAGCCGGAGAACGTTCCAGCCATTGTTCACAAAAGCAATTGGACGGCCTGATGTGCGGCGGAGGATCACCAGGCCTGCACCGCATCATTGAGCACATCTCTAATTTCAGTGTTTTTCCAATAAAATCTGAAAACTTGTGACTGTTAGCTTGGAAACCTCATTTTGAATTATTGACCAGGAATTAATGAATCATTTATATCTTGTGTCAAAATATTTTTACATCACCCATATGCCATCCTCCCATCATGTTTCTTCAGATTGGAGGGGAGGGAGGAATTAAAAGCCATTTTGAGTTAAGACAGCAGCTAAGTAACAAAGACTTGCATTAAAAGTTATTAAAACTACAAACAAGGATTCAAATTAACTATCTAATTAGTTCTTGGAATTCACTGCTGGGTACCGTACCAAAAAAAAATCTAAGGTGTAGTTAGAATATTAGATTACCAACCTAATTGGGCAGTATAATTTTGCAGCAGTATATAATGAGAATTCAGGCCAACAATTAATTCAGTGGTTCAGCTGGTAGAATTCTTGGGTAGCAGCCAGTTTCGCTTATAACCTCAATTGCATCCTTTCTTCTCCCTCCCCCTCCTGCCTTTCTCCTGAGAATGATCAGCCTATTTTTCTACTACTTATTTTAAAAGGAAATTATTGGGAAATCTGAGAAGTTAGATGACTTGAAAATCCAGTGCCATTCCCAAACAAATATTGAGTAATTTATGAGGCAGAAGAAATAAGAGTAATAAGTTACTTGCTTGAAGACTTCATTCTAAACACTATGTCCTGCTAAGACTATTTTTTTTTTTTCCTGTTACATGAAATGAATACAGGAGGCTCTATTGAAAAAGAGCCTTTTGAAGCCCTTATTGTTCTCTTTATGTTGTGGTTGTAGAATCCCATATATATTGTTTTCCAGCCTAAAGGACTGGCTCTGAAGTCTGTGCGTATGTACACCAAAGAGCTACCAAGTGTTCTGCGTATTCTACAGTGCTCGTAAATGTACTTCTGTTGGTATCAACACGCAGACTGGACAGAGGTTGTCTTACCTTTTAATACCCTTCTCATGTTTTCCCTGCCACTCAAACAACCACCGTTTCCTTTCCTTTCCTACAAGACTTAGTGTCACCGTGTTGTAAAATTTCGCTATGGAGAACCATAGGAGAGTTAACTTACTTCCACTATGCTGTTGCTAATGCTACAGTGTCCTAAAGAGCGAGTTCAAGCTTCGTCCTAGAAAATGTGGTATTTATTAATGTGGAAGTATTTTTATAGGTATACCAGAGTAGCTGGCTTCAGATATTTGCTCAATGTCCTCCATATTTCAGTTGGAAAATCAAGGTGTTTTGCCAGCTTTAATAGTCATTCCTCTTCATGAGATCTGCTAACAAAACGTACTGCAAACGGTAAAAGATACATGTCATAGAGATTGATAATTCCCCTCTCAAGGTTTGAATTCTGTTTTGGAAATGAAGGTGTTGGGTAGTTTCTCTCACATAGCAGTTTGTGAAATACAGCTTCATCTTTCTCGGCAGCTCTTCCCTATCTCTTGCAAATATATTGTAATCCAGCATTTTGAGGATAGAGCCAATTACTGTGCTTGGTATCTGTCTCTCCCTTTAATTAATTTATTATTTGAGTTGACACCAGTCTTAATACCAAGAGATGCTGACCACGCTATTGCACCAGAAGCTTTTGATGGCCTCCTCCCTTCAGCTGAGCTCCATTTCTAATGATGTGCTTTTATAACCTGTTATTGATTAAACAATCTAAATCCCATTTCTGTCCACATGGATCTGCCACAGAAAATTTTACAAAAAATGTCAAGCAATAGGTGAACACATCAGTCGGGAAAACACATCGTTAGAAAAGATGCGTCCAGCCCTTTACAAAGGTAGAATTTTAGATGAAGAGACATTTAAAATCTTTATAACTGTATCAATCTTGAGGGAAAAAGTGCATAATTGATCTTCCTTCTTAGTTTAAAATACGAAGTGTAATTGATTGCTGCAGGTGGGACTGTATCAGAGGAGGTTTCATATCAGAATAAGCTTCAGGCAGAATAAACTTCTGGAAAAAATAGCTAGTTTGTTAGCCTGTTTCTAGTTGTTTTTGTGGCATGACTCATCAGAATCCAGAATGCAGTTTCCTTAGGAAGGGCACTTTATTTTCTCTAGGCTAATATAAGTCCGTTTGGTCTCCCCAGCAGCGGTACCCTTTTGAAGCATGGTACTGGCAGGAGCATTCCAATTCTTCAGGATTTTTCAGACTGGTTTAATACTTATTTAGTTGGTTAGTCTTTGTGACTTATTGTCATATTCTCTGCGTACTAGGAACCTCCCAGGAATGGACAGATGTAGTTGATGTATCTGCTGTCTGTGTGATGTACCTTCCCTGGGGTTTCAGAAGGCAGTTTTCAGAACCTAGAATTGAGAAAATTGTTCCTGTGTAGCATTAGAGGATTTGATGAGCAGCTTTCTGCTTCTCACGAAGTAGCTTCACAGAATGGTTTGGGTTGGAAAGGACCTTTAAAGCTCATTCAGTCCAACCCCCTTCAGGGAGCAGGGACATCTGCAACCAGAGCAGGGTGCTCAGAGCCCCGGCCAACCTCCCCTGCAATGGGGCCAGGGATGGGGCAGCGACCACCTCTCTGGGCATCCTGGGCCAGGCTCTCACCACCCTCAGTGTCAAAAATTTCTTCCTTATATCTAGTCTTATATTTCTCCTCTCCTGAGTTTATTCTAATTGTTCTCTTTAATAGTTCATTAATAAATATATTTTATGTTGCTATCACAACCTGCTGCTCCCACTAGGATGCAAGTCTTTCAGTGCCGTTAGGATGCACGTGAGTCACGGCATCCCCACGTCCCTGTGCGCGGCCTGTTGCTCGGTGGAGGTACAGGGCAGCTAATGCAGCTGAGACAGTGGCCAAGCTGGCAGGTGTAGGGTCTGTCACCCTCACCCTCATGGATCCAGCTCTTGTCTGGACGGACTCGGAGATGCAGGAAGGCCAGCAAGGCATACTCTGCACTTACACTTCAGGATCTGGTTTGATTATCTGATTTACTAACTGGGCACTTGCAGAATGTGCAGCGAGCTGAGAGCCAGTGGCATCTACTGCTCCGTACAGACCTGGGGGGAGCAGGGAAGGTGTGTCTCTTCAGTGGAAATACCTGCTGAAATTTTCATCTCGGCTTAACCCAAACCTGCTGCTATTCAAAAGGAAGTATTTAAAAATAAATAAATAAAATCTAGACACTTACTCTACAGTTATCAAAAACTCCAGAGGACATTGAACCCATCTTGAATGAACAGATTAGTAATGTCTTTATTCACTTGTCTTTCAGAACTATGAATTGTTTTCAGCAAGTTTAAATTTATGTGAATCCTTGGAAACCATGAATAAAAGAATTATTTATCATTTCTGAGCAAGTACATTTTTGTTTTGATTATTACATCTATAACACTGTATTTCTACTAGCAGCTGAAAGGTCATCACGCATACAAAGATTTCAGAATAAATTGACTATACTTCCAAATATAATTCACTCCAGATCCAATTTGTCTAAACAGAAATAGGTATCTATTAAAAAAATTTTGCAGTGGTTCATTTATGTTGATATCTCGGTGCATATGGTGACATCATGAACCACGTTTAAAAGGAGACTATGAGGTGGTCTCTTCCACTCTATGTAACAATTATTGCAAGTGAAATGCCAAGCGTGACGGCCAGCATGTGGTGCCCAGTCTGAGGTCACTGATGATGAAATCTTTCTGGAATATAAAATCCTGCCTATATTTATTATGCCATTTAACTCTGCCTTTTCCAAGTTTTCTCCTGTGTCTCTACTGGAAACTGTAGAGACCACCTGTTAAATGGATTGAACTCATGACTTGGCTGGCAGACTGGTTATATGGAGCAAATGCAGACATGTAGTTTCATTTTCTTCCATGGTGCTCAGGAAACCCCAGGAAATGGAAGCTCTGTTTTTCAGTATGAGGTTAGATAGTCTTAGAAATGCAGTTAATTATCATTTATTGCTCCCAAGTCTAGATAAGTATTTTTAAAAGTCACTATCAGTGTTACATAGTGTCATGTATTAAATACATACATATCCGATATGTGAGACAGTTTGAAGCACGGCTGGAATGGCCGAGGCCTGGCAGCGTGAGGCGGGATGAAGGAAGCATCTCCATGACACAGAGAGACTTTCCCTTCCCCCGGCTGCCCCAGTTCAGAACAAAGTGACCCCACATTGCTGAGACTTACTAACCAAGATACTACATCTTACAGAAACTGAACTGGAAAGGTTCTGCTCAAAAGCTTTTAGGTCATAATGATATATATTTGGCTTATACACAGACAGAAATCATATTAACGATGGTTTAACTGTTGTCTGTTTAAGCATGCCAGTTCAGGGTGGAATGTTTTGTGAGCAGTAAATAGTTTACAGTCTCTGAAATCTGTCCCGCATCAAATCAGCGACAAAATGTAAATACTCGCTGTCTTTATACATTTTTTCATTTATGACACCTACACATATGTATTTGTATTCTAGAGTATGTATGTAGATACATAGACGTGTAAAAATAATGTGAGGTAGAATTACACGGGGTTGTTTGCAGATAATTTTTTCTGTGTTTGTAATGTGTGAAGAAGCTGTATATGAAACTCCATGGAAATGTAAATGTTCTGGTGTAAATTGCTTCTTCTTGTAGACACTTAAAAATGATACTGTGTACTTTAGGCGCCCTGACAAGCAGTAGTATGGGCTAGTGTTATGTATGGGCCCATTTGGATATACGTGTGTGTATTTATTTGTATATAAATGCCTTCCAGTAATAGTGAAGTTCCAGAGGTTAAATTACAAACCCTTAGTATTATTAACTTGACCAATTTTCTGCTTAATATATCACTTCTTTGGCATATGTTGGCGGGTTCTCTAATGTGCATCATTAAATATACAGAAGCTGTGGTGTTGCTGAGTAAATGTCATTTATCTTTTCCACTTTGGAATTTTAGTATCACATTATTACAGCTTTTGTTCAGTCTCCTTAGTCTAAAGTATGAGTAATGGCTTGGACTGTGTTCAGTAAAATTTGCATAGCTAACTCTTAATGTTCAGGTCCCTTCAAGCTGAAGGTAGTGCTGTGCCTGGCTCAGTATACGTTTGTGTTCTTGTGGCTATCAGGGTGGAGATAAAAAGGCCAGTTACGCTTTCTCCTCAAAAGGAGGAACTATTATGGGCTACAACAGGACTTTTTGCCAGAGATAAACTTTTCAGATATTGTGATACTGTTAAAGGATTTTGCCATACAATAATTAACAATATTTATCACAATCATTATTTCTTCTTCCTAATGCTAACAAAATGGGCACAAGGAGATGTGCACACAAACCAGGTTTGGAGGTTTCGCTCATCCACTCTTCTGTACTCAGACTGTCCAGGCTGATTCCTGCTTGGGTTGGGAGCAAAAGTATGTAAACTTCAGAAAGGCTGGTGAGTTTGTTTACTGACAGATGGCTTTGACAGGGCTCATTGATTCAGTGAAGAGCCTCGGACTTGTCCTCCACCATCACCTCAGTCCAGTTAAAGACCAGTGACACCTTGAAATCCTGGATAGACACACATTCCCAATTTATTTTTTTTCCAATGTCAGTCTGTAAAAACAAGTTCAAAAGATAATTTGGATATAATTCTAAAACTCAGATTACTGTTTTATGGCTGAAATATGTAGACAGGTTTTAAAATGCAGTGTACCTCCCAAGATGAATAGTAGGAATATTGGTCTATGATGAAAAGGTCTCTGAATATATCTGAATATAGATAATGACTTGATTTCTTTGTTGAAATGATAATCCATTCAAAGGCTTTTACAGCTAATTACCTCTAAATTACTTGTATTGTATCAGGTTATTCCCTGAAAAACAAGACATATGCTAACAGATGAAACTAAGAGATAGAATCTCAAATTGGTTTATGATACTCTGCCTAGCACAGCTGGGTAATATAGTCATATTTCTTACCCTGCTTGACACAGATGCTGTGCAATATACTTCTGAGAGGATCAGTTTTTTTCTTTATACCTCTTCAGCTTTCAAATAAAATGTAATGGATTTTATCCTAGTCAAAGTTCCACCTGTGTATCTCCCCTCTGAGGCCCCTTGGTGGAAGACCTATGATCCTCTTTCTCATTTACATTTAAATATTCAGATGAAAAGTGAAGAGTAGAACAATTAAAAAATAAGTAAGGTGAGAAAAAAGTCTTAAAGTATTTTCACATACAAAACTTCTAATTTTTATGTTCGCAGTGCAAAAACAATGTTTCTGCTTAATTCCTTTTTATCTGCATTTAGTACAAAAAGAAATAAGTAATTGCCTTGCTTATACAGTTGCTTTGTTCATTTTACTGTGTAAAATTGATGGTTTGAAATTTTTATAGAACTGGCACTTCTAAGAGTATCGTTTTTCATTTCACCCTATTAGGTACATTTTGTATTGTCACATCTTGCTCTGTTTATTCTTCAGCTCTTGGGTTTTGCACAATTCAGTAACTCTGCCAAATACCGCAAATGTATTCTTAAAAACAATACCAACAATAGTAGGTGAGTGTTCTTTAGAAAAAATAAACTTTCCTTTGTATTCTGGTAGGTTAAAGCTGTTTCGGTTACAGTTCTGGGGTTTTTTTCTCTCTGCTGGAATAAATCTAAAGCTGGGTATTTTTACTGCACAGTATTGTGGAAATGATGGAATGTGCAGTAAAATTGCAAATTAGCACTGGATGAAACCCAGACCTTGATACAGTAGAGGGAGATCAGAAATGATTTGTTTGGTCTCTGTAGGGAGCTGTGCCAGATGTCCCTCCGTTTAAACGATCCCTGATGATTAACCCCTGAAAGAGTTATTGCTCTGTAGCTAAGGGAAGCTGCTCGCCTGCTCTCAGCACCAGGTTCGGCAGGGTACACACTGGCTTGGGTATAAAAGAGATCTCCCCACAGAACTCAGTTTTCAACCAAATCCATATGATGTGTGACAACATCATGGTTAGGTGAAGCGGCATAGCCTTCGGTAGGTTATGGAGTCTTACTTCCAGACTGTGCAGCAGTGCAGCCCCAGACAATCCGGTAACACAGTTCTGCTGTGCTCAGTCTGCTTTCTGGTGACCTATGGTCCAGTCGCATCGAAACAGGAACCCTTTGCCAAGTAAGGAGAGGTGATTTTGAACACACTGCTACTTAATTTAAGTTTCTGTAACATGTCTTTATCATAGATAAAGATTAATACATGTATGTGCATGTATTCATGCTCATCCAACATACATAGCTTTCTTCCGCAGACTAGAAAAACTATCTGAAGTCAGTACTAATATTGTGCATTAGTGGCTTAAAGGAATACAAGTGTCACAGCAAAGAGTGAGGCATGCTGCTGGTGTAAATTGGTGTCAGCCTAGTCAATTCAAAGGATTGGCTAGATTTAAGACTCAGCTTTAATTTTGTCCCGTTGATCCGTGTAATTCACTGAAAACAATAATTGAATAAGCAGCTTCTCCCAGTAATTAGTCGCCACCTTTTTTTAGCAGTTTTCAGAGTGAAGACCTTGCTTGCTTCTGTAATCTGCTATCTTCTTTTTTTAATACCACAGAAGTGAACGGGAAGAGCTAATAACATCTGTGCTATTTTACTTTGCAAAATAACATTAGGTGCTGAGGAGAGATGTGGAAGGGCTGGGACCTATCAGTGACAGCCCCAGCTGCTTACCCCTGAGTTCAGCTGTAGTCACCGGCCCCCTCTTCAGCATAGCTGAAGAATTGTCTGTCTGCCCCTTCATTGCAAGTGGGCTTTGACTGTAGGTGTTACATACGTTCGGTGTTGTAGTCAAGGTAGCTTAGCTGACTGGCTAAAAATAAGTGCCTTTAATTTGCTGTAGTTACAATGCAAAAGCTGCTGCTGTGAAATCCCAGTGCATCACGAGATGCATTCATGCATCACAAGAATAATGATTGCAAAGTGCCCTTTTATGGAATGGGAGCTACGGTGTAGCCTTTGAGAGAGCACAAAGGCAAGAGAGACGAGTTTCTGTCCTGCTGCTTACTCTCCTAAGGTGAGCGGTCGGATCCTCACGTACCAAAGGGAGACATAAGTCCGCCTATATTTTTTGCTTTGTGGTGGTTATTAGGAGACTGTGCCCCACGCTGCACAAGTATTCATTATGGCCATTCAAGAGATCGTGAGTGGCAATGACTTGGACCTAAGCTGAGTTGACATTCTGACCTAGATTTAGCTGATTAGGGAAATATTTCCATTTCAAATTTGGCATGTGCTGTAGGCTACCAGGAAAACTAGGGCAGAGATTCCCAGAGGGTGGGGGTTTTGAATTGGATGTGTGTTCAAATGTATGCTTATGTAACTACGGCACAGCTAAATCACACACTCATTTCTTTTGGCTGTTAAATAATCAAAAGATGACATTGCTCCTTAGTTTTGCTTTTATTTCCCTCACCAAACTTGAAAATTTAGTACAAATAAGCTATATTCAAGCAATATTGTAGTTCTGTCCTTTCAGTCTTTCCATGCCTAGAGGTCAGTGTGTATAAAGACACCATAGAGTTTGCATAGTGCTTTATGGATAGTAAAGGGTGGAGCTATGGTGTTTGCGAACCCGGCATAGCCAGGTAAGCATGAAATTTCCTCGGCCTCTGTGAGATTTGACATTGGGCAGCGTGACTGAAGCCTGGGAAGGTGGTACAAAGCGGGGTTGTGCTCTGCCCTATCGGCGTTACTGCTGCCTAAGATCAAGAATAAAAAAAGCTCTGTGGGTGCACACTAACAGTTTTTCGTGTAAAAACTAATCAGGCTGTTGTGTGTAATTCTATGTAGGAACTTAGGTGCTTGAAATACTGTTTACGTTATATTTCCTAGCTGTTTGGTGTAAAGAATTGCTTAGGAGAAGGTAGCTTTTGGCTATCAGCTGCTGGGTTACTTTTGTAAAGATTCCTCTGGAGGAGTTTAGCATCAGAAGTTCATATTGAAAGCTGGCTGAAACAGAAAAAAAAAAAACCCAAACCCAGACAAAAAGGCATGTGTATTAAAGAATATAATCACCAATTTGGTTAGCTCATCCCTACTTAAACAATTGTCAGCTTAACTAATTCGTCTAATTAGGCTAGCTGCATAATACATAATAAATACCATATCCAGAAAAGCTTCTATGAAAGTATTTACTTCAGTTGTTATGCAAGCTTTTAGCAATCAAATTACTCCTTTAATTTTGAAAAGTAATGTTTTCATTGTGTATATTTTCACAAAATGTAGACCTGATGGGCTTGGAGGGAAGAAGAAATATGATAAGACTTGAATGTGATCTGTTGTTTCAAATCAAAGAACCCAATAATATAAAAAAACCCAAAACAAACCACAGAACCACCTATTTTGATTAAATATACATCATAAAACTGTCGGTGTCGGAAAAAGAATTAAACAAGACAGCCTTACTGCATTTTAATATATCTTTATTATTTAGATTTATCTTGTTTCCATAATGATAAGTGTTCTATCCTTTCAAGTAATTCATCACGATTTAGATTTTGTTATTTCAACATTAATGTTTGGCTGGTTTCATATAAAGCCCTTTTGCATTTTTTTCAGTACTTCTTTATCCAGTCATCAATCTTGATTGTGAAATGCGGTAGTAGCTATCCCAGTGTTGAAGCTCGAATCAAACTTTCCATTTTATCAGCCTTAATTTTTTAACCAGCCTCCAGGATACTCTCACAACAATCTAATCTGAAATTGTAAATGATACATCATGCCCAAGTTTTCAGTTCTTGGAGAAGTAGTATGTACGGAAGGAGTATTAACAAGGAACCCTGTAGTGTAAGGGTACCTTGTACCTGCCTTTTTAGATTATTTTTTTCTATCTGGTGTCTTGACTGAATTTATTGGAGAAAAATACTGTTTATCAGGTCTCCTGAAGATATTTTTGATGTGAAGAGCAATTCCCATAGCTAGAAAACGTCTTGCCAAAATAAATGTTTATAAATGGCATTTATAATTGGTTATCAACGTTTTGAATTTTGTACTTCTGAAATGCAGATCAGTAATGGTGAATCAGTAGGTACCACGCATGTTTGTAAATCTTTCTCTTAAGTTTTAAGCAGTTCTGCTGCTTGTAGCAGAACTTATTTTTCAGGACTGGGTAAGTAAGAATTGTGAAATAAACCCTTGAATTATTTTATTTATTTATCCATTCCTACTAAAGAAGTTGAAAATATTTTCATTTCTTTGTTCCCCGTTCTTCGGGAGTTGCTCATGTTGAGATGTAGACCAGACATTGTTTATATGAAGAGAACATTTATAGCTAGTCCAAGGAGCCAGTTGTCACGGCTGAGAGCTCATCTCAAGAAAGCAGCAGTGGGAGTTGGAGAGGTATAGCCAGTAGTCTTAAAACTCACACCTACATGTGAGAGTGCGTATTTACTCTAGCAGCACCTACAGTGTGCTAACTGGCATTGGAAGTTACATGGAGAAGTTATTCTGGGCTTTGTGGATATCACGGAAGTGTTTAAAATTAATTTGAATGTTTTGGCTGCTTTGTGAGGTTCGCTTCCCCTCTCCCCGCCCTGCCCCCCAGTTAATTTTGCTATCTGTTTTTTCCAGTATAAGCTTAAAGATATGGTGGAGGTTTATTCGCTGTTTCTGCTCACTCCACCCATTGCTGACACTTTAAATCATGTGTACAGTATTGTCCTGCACATCTTCATGTTTGATCACGGGGAAGTGGACATCATTAGTGTCCCTGGCAGAACAAGAGAATCTTTATCCAATTTCTGATACTGCACAGCCAGCTGAAGACACAGAGGGTGGAAGCTCTGGTGAGATAGAATAAATTGCCCCCTGAGCAGAGCAATGCAGGTGTAATCCCAAGGATGCTATGGCTGGCTGTTAGTGTCCTCACCACGATGCAGTCAGTGCACTTTGTAGTTGGAGAATCTCCTTCCCACTCCTCTCTCCTCTCGCAAACCTTGTTGTACTCTGCTGAGTGCGCTTGTGCCCTTGCTGCCCCGATCCGCCTGGTCTCCAGCTGGCCCACCATCCCCATGCTTCTCCAAGGCAAGGAGCGAGAGGCAGCTGTGGGAAGAAAGGCATTATTCTCCTCTAGCTGGAAAATAATGCTTTGGGGGAAACGTTTAAAACCCTTTAAATTCCTGTGCAAACAGGATATTTGGTCTTTGAAGAGCAAGCTCTTGAATTGTACCTGCTGAACTTGGTTGCATTTTAGGGTGTTTTCCTATTTTTTCCTATTCTCCTCTCCAAGTGGCTTCACAGTCTACTTCCCTCCCCTTAGGTCCTGATAACGCTTTCCCCTGTTCCACTGAGTGTACACGGTGATATGACGCCTTGTGACCTGCAGAGTGTGTCAGAGAGTTTTAGAAACAGAAAGGAAGCAAATACTTCAGTCCCAGTATTGCTCTTTTCCACAGCAAGAGAAAGCATTTGATGTGGATTTCTTTGCAAAATAGGATCGGAGGACAGTTATTTCTAACCGCTTCCAATACAGGCTGATGGCTTGTGACTGCAGTCTTCTTTTTCATGTTTTTGCTAATGTGTTGGCAACTCATTTGGAAAAAGTGTCGTCCAGATTATTTGATTTCACTTATGCTGATTTTTATCAAGAAATTTTTCCTTCCTGTCATTTTCAGCTGGGGGGGAAGTTAACTGTATTCAGTAGTTCTAGGAGACTGGGGGTAAAAACCTCATAGCCATCAGTACTGCAGGAAGATGCAGTCTTGCTATATGACGTTTCCTAAATTATATTGTCCCAAGCTAGATGGTTGAAGGGAGCAAAGTACCATTGCTCATGACAAAGGCTGAAACGTTTCCAAGAGCATTGCTCTGTGACTTGGCAGATGCCTTTTTACAGGAGTAGCCACCCCACCTCTGTATGTCTAGGCAGGTATCCAGCACAACTTTTCAGATTCCTTGCAGTAGCTCTGCAGTGCAGGAAGCTTCTGAGGTTCAGGGTGTAGAGTTCAGAAGAAATAAGCCAGAGAAGCTGGAATGTTTAGTAACCAAGTTGATAGAAATATTGAAGAAAAGGGAAGGAGAGAAATCAGATCAGTTACAAGGTTTGCACTGGAGAGGCTCTAAGAACAAGACTTAAGAGAGCTCTTCCAGGGCGGTGAGGGGAGGCTTGCCATTGCAGCCTGTCTGTCAGGTGGAGGGACACATTGTCTGGTTGCGGCACACAGAGCCTGGAAAAGAGGGAGTGCTCAGCACTGCCAAGAGGTAGATTTGAGGACAAAGGATTAATACTAGTAATACTGGTAACGTGATAGTTGTAGAAAAGCATGGGATGGATAGATTGGCAGGTTATGATGAGTACTGGTGTAGAGGTAGGAATGACAGCTTTAGGAAATGTGTCCAGTGATTACCTTCAGAGTTTTCTTTATTTCCATTATGATACAGACATGGAATTTGAAAGATTTCTGCCAGTCATTGTAATTCACTAGTGTGTTTTGTTACTTCAAAAAGTTTTAATAATAAATGATCTGTTTAATAAACAGCAGACGTAGTGAAAAATGTAAATAATATAAATTCGTACAAAAAGCAACTGGCGCGAAAGCCAGACATCCAGTTGGATTCTGTTCTCACAAGGAAAACATACTCAGAAACTGCACTAATTTACATCATCTAGTCTGATTTAATTTTCTCTTCTAATGAGATGGTTCACGGGATACCTAAAGGAAGTGGGAAAATATGAAAGAAAGTAAGATTAATAACTGATAGTTTGGCTCTGCTCAGAACTGGAGTTTCTATGGGAGTTTCTGTACCAACATCAATAAGGTGGCCTGAAACGAGTAAAATGAGGAGAAGAGCAATTGTCCACACACTGCTCCCCTTAGAACAAGTCTACAGACTTGCTTGCTTGCAAGTGTTTTGTTCAATTGGCAGGATGCATTTGGGAAGAAGTCTTAGAGTTGTTTCAAATTCCTTCTTGATGGGTTTAGTAAGAATGGCTTTTAAGGTAATGAGTATAAAATACATCATATTTACTTTCTTGATTTTCTCTTTTGTATAGAAGGATGAAATAATTGATTTATTGGAGGTATATAAATTCTGTCATCTTGCTAAAAATTAAATTCTGTAGTTAGCCTGTTCTGTATTACACTGAAGCCGAATGATGTTCTGAATCTTATAAATGCTTTATTTTTACTATTACTTAGTCTCAGCTTCTTCATGAAATGTTTTTTGTTTGACTAAACATTGTACTCAAATGAGGTGCAGCTCTTGCAACGATTTTGTCCTTGTTTTTCCTTCTAAATTGGAGAAAAGCTCACTGAGATGTGTTGCACTCTACGAAGGGACACTGCAGGGAAGGCCTAAATATAGTATCTAGTGTTATGAGTTGAGCAGGAAGGGACACGCTCTGGTATTTATTAGTTATGAGTTAAAAAAAAAAAAGTCCACCTCCACATACCTGAATCTGACTAAGAGCTGAAACCGCAGTCTGAGAGAGTCAGCTGCTTGGCACACGAACCATCTCCCAGCTGTGAAACCTGCTAAAGAGAGTTGTACCACCAAGTGCGCTAAACTGCCAAAATACAAAACTAAGCTGGAAATATCTGCAGAGTTTTGATTTTTAGATTCGGTTTAAGTTTTATTGGTTTGAGATTTGTTGAAGTTTTTGACACTGTTATAGACAGTTTGCATTCTTAAGTTGGATATTTTTCTTCGGTCTTTGGTAAGTACAGCTGCTGTGCCTGGGGCAGTACCTAACTAGACTGGACCTCACTGCCTGACTCCCTTCTCCAACCGCTGATTATAGGAAATAGAAATGCTATACTCAGTAAAAAGTTGTAGAAGTGAGAATAAATTAGTAACTCCAACTAATTTAGGTTATAGAGTACACTTGTCAGTTTACATTCACTTACCCTCAGTGCTCTTAGTCTGGTTTTTATACAAATCAAAATACTACTTGAAATTGTGCAAAATGAGACATTTGCTCAGCGTTAAAGAACCCCAGATAAGGCAGAGACTAATGAAGCCCTCTAGTTCATCCCCTGGAAATGGGAGGTTTATTGGTAGATGGCTGAATGTATTGTTGGTTCTTATTCTACATTGGTACTGAGATTTAAACCCAAATTAGTCTAATCCTTTTCTATATAATGAAATTCTAGTGACTCAGGTTGAGTCCCTGTATTCCATCTACTAGTGTAACAGCGCTACCATTCAAATGGCTGAGCTTGGCCTTTAACGTTAACAACCCTTTTAAACAAATGGCAGAAATTCCCAGCTTAGCAGGGAATCTATTCACAGACTGAGAAGAAAGGCAAGAGGCCAAACATATGTTTTTCTAAGTGCTCACAGAGACTGGAATGAGAAGTAGCAGGTCAGGTTTGGGAACTTTTTACGACAGTAGCAGGGAATTTGGAGCACATTGATTGAAACCTCACAAATTATGCTAGAATGAAATAAAAAAGATGCTACTAAACATTGGTGGGGGAGCTGGGAGGGGAGCTCCCATCACACGCTCTGTCCTGATACTCAAAAGATCACAGACGTGAGTTCTCTGACAAGTGTGGCTTGTGGTGTTGTGTTTGTGAAAATGAGTTTCTGCATTCATATAGAAGGTATTTTTATGCTGAACTGTATGCCAGTAAGCTTGCTCTACAGATTGCCCATTAGAAACATCTTTGATCCAGAAGGCTAGGTAATGATCCCTCTCTTTTTTTTTCTTTTTTTTTTTTTTTTTTTCCTGACTTCTTATTGACTCTTCTTTGTCCTTTCAAACAAACAGGTGTGTTTAGGAAGATATAATTTTCCTTTTTTCACAAGGGATTTAAAACTGTTCGATCCCAGTACAGGTAGCTGTAGTCAATATGCAATACTATTGTGAAAGAATGCAAATCCTGTTCGTCTGAACAGAACAAATTTTCATCTGAAAACCTTTAATCCTGCTTCCAGATGCTGCCAGTCAGGAATACACAGTCTGTATTTTGCAGTTTGTCCATGAGGTGGCAAACACTGTTGATCCTTGGCTTGCCACAGAGAGATATGACACGTCGTTGTTGCTGATGGTGTTTATGATCAGTATGAGAGTTGCAGCAACTTTTCCGATGATTTGCAATAGAGGTGTTTTATGTTTGCCCGCATGTAGCAGTATCATGATTTCTCTTCTGAAAAAGCTGATCTAAAAGGTTACTGCCCCTTGCTTTTTCCCGCTGCTTGTTACCAGGTCTGGTCTCAGCTACAGTGGCAGTTACCACCCATGATTTAACTGATGCAGTACAGGGAGTGGTGAGAGGCTGGAAAAGGGGGGAGCTAGGAGCAAATTCCAGCAGACTTTTTAAAAATAATCTGTTGTGAAAGAAATTATATATGTATGAATTTATACCTTCATTTCCATGGGGAATAATAATATGTATCTGTTGATCAGCTTGTTTTTTCTTTTCCTGCTTTAGCAGTTGCCTTGGCAATCTTCCTGCATTCTGTACTGTCCTTCATAATGGTGATGCTGTGGGAGAGAAAACCAGGAGTGCAGTTTACACAGCTGCCAGGTGTATTCTTGTAGCTAGTCAGAGCAAGTCTCTGGGAAAACACAATTCACTCTCACCAGTCTTCTGCTCTTGTAAAAAAATGAACTTCATCTAGGCAAAGTAGGTGATGTGCCATAAACAGTATTGCCCTGTGAGAATATCCCTTTGTCTGGTGACGTTGCCAGAAGTTACGCAGCCAGCAGGAGCTGGTGGACCAGATCATACAGGTCAGTGGCACAGAGATGAACACTTCAATCAGCAGCTTCTTGTCAGTAGGGTGGGGAGGTCTGGGAGAGGTTTGCTAGATATTTTAAGACTTCTGTACAATCTTTCGCCATTTAAGAGATAAGTATCTTTATTGTTGCTAAAAAAAAATGAATTAAAGAAAAGAACCACAGGAGGGTTACAAACCAAAACCACAACCACTGGTCATAGGCTTTTTTCCTGAGGGTAATATTTGTGGCTGCAGATATAGCACTTGTCTGCACAGGCAGAGCTCTGTGTGGCATGGACAGAACAGTTGGAGCTTCTGTGTGGAGCTTGCAGGATTAAAGTCCTGGTGGCAAACTACCAAACTAAAAAGATGTTTTTCGCTGGGGAATGGAAGGGGGAACAGAGCCTCCTCTGGCTCGTCTGGGCCTGAGCCTGCCTAGGTCCCCTCCCACTGCTTCCATGAAGTCACAGGGATGAGCTGTAATGCTTCTCATCCCATTTAAGCCTCTGGCCTCACCTTTGAGTACAACCTTATTTACAGGAATTAAGTCTTTTGAAATTCCTTGCCTTCCCATAGAGAACGTTTTGTCCTGCAATTTCACGGAGGAACATGGAGTCTCTTAAACAGAATAAAATTGCCATTGTTGCTGTTATTTTGTGGAATGTGCAATGTTCGATGAGCTCTTTCAGAAGTCATTGGATCACACTTATTCTCCTTAGTAGCTGTGTTCTTAATCAGCAGTTTTGGTACTTGAGATTGGGGCTATGATTATATCTTGTACGGCCAAGTTCAATTTGTTGGGAACAGAACATTCCCCACTGTACTTTCTGTCAGTTTATGTCTAATATAGAATAAACGCTGTTGAAAAATGTCCTCAAACTTATGATTTTGAAAACTCTAGTTCCAAGCTCCACAAATAATTTACCATCAATTACAGTTAAACATATCGTCAGTGGGAAATAGAAAACGGAACTACTTCTGTGACAGACTGATTGAAATGTTTTGTCTAAATAACCACTTTATGCCTACAATACGTCTGCATCAGTCCGTAAACTCTATTTGCTCTGTCCTGGAAAATGGTTCCTTAGCGTAGTTACCATTGGAATAAATGTCTTTGTGCAATGAACTCTTACCATCATTTAGATAATTGTGTATGATAGTTATATTTGTGTATTCGATGTGATATGGTGCCCATCTAATTTTAGATTACTGTCTCTGGGAGAGATGTAAGAAAAAAGAGAGATAGATGTTCTCTTACTGAAAATTTTGTACACTTAATTGATTATTTTAGATGGTTTAGAAGGCTCTTCCTTTTTTTTTAACCTTTCCATTAAAAAAACAAAAAGCATTTTGCAATATCTTATTATCTGCAAATGCATACTACAAATATCCTACTGTGATTTTGAAATACTTTTAAACACGGTTCTTTGATAGCAGTCAATTCATTATAACATCGAAACAACAGAGTCTTTTACCTCCTGATGATTAGTGCTATACCTATAAAGGTCACTTGGATAGATTTTGATTTTTGGGTTGGTTTTTTTCATTTAGCTAATCCATGATCAAGCAATCTTCTTTTTCTTTTCCCTTTCCTTTAGTTTCTTTGATAAAACTTGCCCTGGGATTCATTAAATCTTAATTCACAATACAAATCTTAACTCTGCTCATTCCCTGCAGTGTAGCCCATCATCGATTCTTTGTAGATCTATCCTTTTGTGAAGTAATTGCATATCTTCTACATCCTTGAATTCTCATGCTAGCCTGGGCGTTTCCAGAGAGCACGATTCATAATTGTACCCCCGAAAGAGTAACACACTCGGAAGGACCAGAGATAGACAGTATACTTGACTTTCGGGGCTTTTTTAAAACGTACTCCGTCATGTAAAAGCTGAGGGCAGCCTGTGCAGCGTGTTCAGCCTATTACCTAGAAGTCCAGACCAGGAAAAAATTAAAAATATGCCTAATCACTTAATTTTCAAAGCATGAATAATTTCATCAGTGTCAATGATATTAACAGCGATTAAAAGCAAGTGGGCTTATGTCCTGCGCCAGTGTGAAGGTTCTGAAAGCATTTCTGGTTTTTTTTGACAAAAAATAATCTCATTAATACAATTATTTTAAAAGCTAGCAGAAAAAATGGGTTGAAGGAGTTCTGCTGGCATTTCAAGCGTACTTGGTTTCCTACCCAGTTTCGCAATGCAGGAGGAAGGCATTCCGTGGAAAGATGGTCATAACCCAGAAGTACAGTGTAGAGGATTTGCTGTGTAATAACAAATGGGATGGGTTTGGTTAGGTGGCTGTTTTGGGGTTTGGTTTTGTTTGCTTGTTTTTTAATCTACATGTTCTTTTGCCTTGTAGAAGTCCCGAGAAGTGGCTTCAGAATGAAAAGCCACTTCTTCAGAAGCTTTAATAAATCAGAAAGTTAAAAAAAAAAAAAAAAAGCTCATGCTGTTTAGTGGAACCATTAAGGCTTTTCTTATATCTTGATATCATTTAAAGGAAAGCAATATTGTAAGATTTGTCATGGTTTGCATGGCATCTCATGTGCCTTTGTGTGGTTTACACATAAAAAGGAAGCGTATCTTATTTTTAAGCATTCGGAGTGTGGGTGTAATTAATAATTCTGCAAGAGCCTTTATCACAGGCTTTGTTCTCTCAAAATGTATTTGTCACTGTGATACCACCTTTCAAAGGTGAAGTGAAAGTGAATTGCTTAATGAAACAGTAATTTTGAGGTAAGTTCCTCTATCCAAAGATGTCCCTTTGGAGTTCAGGTATAATAACTGGGCAAGGAGCATGATTTTACATAAATTATTGAAGTTAACACATTATTGAAACTCTGAATCACGATACACTGCTGTGTAACTTAGAGGACACTTTTGTAAAACGTTAACTAGGATATTTGCAAAAATAGAGTATTAAAACATGATTAGTTTTTCCCACACTTGACTGTCTGCTGCAGTAACAACCTTTTTTTTCCCATGTCAAATATTTGAATTTAAAGTGCCAAATTATTCTTTTCTTATTCTTTTTTTTTTTTTTTTTAAAGGATAAGAAGCAGCTTGTTTTCTATAAGCTAAAACCCCTCAGGAAAAAAAAATAGAATCTACAACTTGCTTTTCTTGGCGCCAACAGATGGCATAACCAGTTTAGAAATGTAAGTGCAGTGAGCAGTGTACATCAATAAAGACTAAATTTCTCTTTGCCACTGTTCTACTCCTTTTCTGTTCAAATCAAAAAACAAGCCTGTTGTGATACAGAAACATTCTTCTGGAGCCGTGTCTTAAAGTGTTTGTTAAAACTTGTCTTTGTCAAGCAACAACATCTGTTTGATGCAGTTACTGCTGCTGCTGTTTCAAGGAGCACTGCTAGGCTTGACCATTTGGGAATTTATTCCATTTGCTGTGAAACCTGCTTTTCTGATTCAGGGCTTGTGTTCGCTCCGGCCGGGATCGCTGAAGAGAGAATCCTTATTCCCATTTGAGGCTCTTACAAGCAGGGAACTAACGTGTGGCTGGTCTTGTTCAGTCTGACTTGCTGATCAATATGAGATGATCTGCTATAGTATGATCAATTATTTCACTACAGAGGAGGAAATAGCACGATTTCTTCTCCCTGTTTGAAACCTGTAGGAGCTTGATCGTAGAGTTGCCCTGTGTTTGGTGCTCCTCAGAAAAACCAGGAAGTTGAAGCACAGTTCTTGCATAGGAAATAACACCCCAAGTACTCTTCTGTCTTCAAGGATTGCATGTTACCCTTTCTTAATGTGTGTTTGAAAGATTATTTATGAACATCTGTGTGTTATGATTATGTGTTTTCATTGCATTACCCACATTATTCTAAACTCAGCATGTATGAGAATGTACTTAGGGGAGTGATCACAGATAAGTATCTTTAATCAGGTGAATCCTATCAGAAAGTGCTGAAAACAAGGTACTATTTCCAAAATAATCCTTGAGAAGTGCTAGAAAACTGTAATGATTCCTGTTAGATGGGTGGGAAGCAGGGGTAAATGTTTGAAATAAAGAAGATTTACATATGTGAAGGCCATGGGAATTTACACTCATCCACTGCTGCTATCAAAGAGCAGAAATCAGCATCAGCTGAAATCAGGCGCTTTTAACATCTGGATCTATGGTGGCTGCTACAAGAGGGTGCTAAAAATGTGAGTCCCGTTTTCATCTGTGACTGGAACTGGACATTAAAGATACACTCAAAATTACTTGTAAAAAATAACACTTTGAGAGTTCAGAACATGTTTGGGCTGAATACAGTCATTTATGTCTTGCCTGATCCCACGATTGTTTGCCATAGCACGACTATAGGCTTCGTCTCTCCGCTGCAGATCAGAGCATTTCCATCTTACAGGTGATACTTCAGTATTGCATTCATTGCATCACTCTTCATTGTAAAATGACTGCCATCTGGAATTTTTCTTGCCTGGAAGTCTCTAAGCACAGCATAGTTAATTACTTGAAGACTCTAGGACACATTATTTATTTATTAAAAATAAATAATAGGTTATTTGTATTACATTTGATAGCAGGAGAAAGAGAACTGGCGCTTCCTTCTTCATTATGATGATAAAGGTCAATTAAAAAAAAAACAAACAACTTTAAAACAGAGTTTGTTTCAGAGCCCCCCAATACAAATGTATTTATGTTTTATGGCAGGTGTTTCAGCAATTATTACTAATTGGAAAATTAGATGCAGTTGCCATGGCAGCATCTTTACCCACTAATTGGTTTTGGCACATTTTAACTGGTAGCTCAGCTAGACACAAAGCTACTGAAACGAGACACGAAGGTTTGTGTGGAAATGGTGAGCCGGCGCTGCGAGTCAGTACACTAACCTGCCACCTCTCTGGCCTGGGCACAAACCAGGTTCTCTCTCAGCACAAGACCTTGATGGCCTCATCTGTGTTAGTAAAGCACGAGAAAACAGGAAATTGGTGACATTCTGAGCTACAGTCCTCAAAGTCTCATTCTTCATTTCCAGTTGGACCGTATTGGCTGCTGCAGGGTCAACAGACTCATGTGGTTTTTCCTTTTCAGGCAGCTTTGCAGCTGGCTGGATCTCGCCAACTGCAGTACACTGTTACTTGTACTTGGGTGGGTGACGTGTTTCTTCGCCGATCTCCATATCTTTGAACTTGTCTTTTGTTGACAGGTCTTAGTGCATTTTCCTCTGGTTCCTGCAGTGAAGAGTGGTTGGGGCTGGGGTCATTTGAGTTACCTCCAGGTGCAATGTAACATTCATTTTCTGGGTAATCTAGGTCTTCCTTTGAGCGCCTCTTTGCATCTTCTTCACAATAGGATGGAGCTCCACTGCCATGCTGCAGACTGGAGGATTTTCATACTTTAAACAACTTTACACCCTTCCTCAGCTTTGAAAGGTAGAGCTTGCTATGCAAAATTTTCCTTTTTTTTTTTTTCTTCTCTACCTGACCTGGATTTTGTGAAGATTTTGAAGTCTTGGAGGTTAGTAGGCTTTGAAAATGAACAGCAGCTTCAAATTTGCTTCCCTTGCGCCACCCCTACATTTTAGATGGCCTTCCCATCCACCCTTCCTTCTGTGACTGTTGGTACTGTGTGAAGGGGCAAGAAGGGCTACTTAATAGTAACTGAATCCTTCATAAGTATTATCTATTCACCATCCGCTCAATAGTTAAACTCTTGTTTTAATGAGTTGTGTACTATGACAAGAAGTACTCAAAGGTACAAGTTCTTTGATGGGATAACAAATCCCTCTTTGGTATTGTTATGTGAAACTTCTAAGGGTTTATGCCTCGTTGATGAGGCTATTTAGGAAAACAGATATCTTTTTTTCCTCATAGTCTACTGTCCGTTCAGTAAAAAGTTGGAATTTATTATGGTGTGTGCTCTACCAGTAAATCTAATTATAGTAATGAATTTTAATGCATCGAGGGATAAAAATACTTTTCCATATTGGGACTGCATAAAAATATGAGTTCAGTTTCAGAGTGTGGGAAGGAAGAAATGTTTGGAACCAAATTAGGTGTTGTTATGCCACACACCATTTGTGTGAGGCACGCAGCATTGTATTCTTGGGGAAATATGCATTAACAAGGTGCCAGAGCATCTGACAAGGAACAAAAGCGAGGGACTGAGCTGCATTCGGAATGTTTTAATGTAGTTACAAGGCATTCACTTGTTTTGAAAGCACTTTGTTCCAAGAGGTTGGAAAAAATAGTATTCAACTGATTATTCCTAGATGAATTTTGAGGAAGGCACAGGACTGAATGGAATAGGCAGAGTGTTTCTCGAAGGTGCACCAGCCCTCACCACTGAAGAAAGTATAAAATCAAGTAACAACAGAAATTTTCAGGTAGTAATAGCACAGCACAGGTTAGGAGCAGAGATTCCTTGCAGCCATGTATATGGCTGTGTTGGTTTTTTTTACAACAGGTCCTTGTCTTTCTTGTGTGGTCTCACCAGAGTGCAGTAAAGGGAAAGGATCACCTCCCTTTACTACTGGCTGTGCTGCTTTTGATGCAGCCCAGGATTTGTTTGGTTTCTCGGCTGTGAGCACACGTTGCTGGGTCATGTTCAGCTTTTCATCCACCACTACCCCCAAGTCCTTCTCCGCGGGCTGCTCTCAATCCCTTCAGTTGCAGCCTGTATTGACACCAGGTATTGCCCCGACCCAGGTGCAGGATCTGACACTTGGCCTTGTTGCAACTCATGAGGTTCGCACAGGTTGTCCCTTTTTCTCAAGCTTGTCCAGGTCACCTGGATGGCATCCTGTCTCTCAGGCATGTCAACTTCACCACTCAGCTTGGTGTCATCGGCAAACTTGCTGAAGGTGCACTTGATGCCACTGTCTATGTCATTGATGAAGATATTAAACAGCACTGGTCCCCATACAGACACCAGTCATCACTGACCTCCATCTTGGACATGCCAAAAAAGGTGAAATATTATATTGCTCAGGTGAGCATAAATCAAGTTGACTCTTTGAGATTATATATATATATATGAAACTAAATGGAAGCAAACACAAAAACAGCTGGCAAAGCTTAATGTAGTAGCAAACTTCCATGATTGACCATCTGTTCAACAAAGAGTCGTATTTTATTGCATCAGTGCGGAAGCTCAGATGCTGAAAAAAGTGGATCAAAGCATGAAAACATCAATCAGAGTATGTTTCAGATATGGGAATCATAAATTTTTTTGTGGCTTTACCTTGCCTGCTGGGCTTTTTTAAAATTATTATTATTTGTAAGGTTCAATGGGGATGACACTTTAATCTACCTGTTTTGGAAACAAAAAAGATTTTCTTTTGAAGGGAAAAGAATAGACAGGGAAAAACAGTCTTCAGGAGCTGAGAAATTAAGACAGGTGGTTTGAAATTAAATTCTGAGAGCTTGTCACACTGCCTGTAAATTGAAAATCGGTGTGATGCATCCAGAATCACGTCCCTTTTCTTGTATGGGATGTGTTTTATTTATATTTTAATTTGTTTTTGAGAAAAAGCTAGATCAGCAGTCTGAATAAAAAGAAGATTTCTGTTTCAAGGTGCTACAGCTTAACATAGATCTTAGCAGCAAAATCTTTCTCAGATAACCTTTTAGTTTGGATCTTGGGCCCAAGAGGAGAGCTTCTGTCCAATCAATTTTTTTCATGTTTCTATTGAGCAAGGATGACAGTGTTTTTTGCCTACCTCATCCCCACCCCCTGCAGTCGTGTTGTGCTGTAGTGTGAGCATTTACCAGCTAGGTCCAAGAGTACTAACACCATTGCATGGGGACCATCAAGCATTGACCAGTGGCAATTGCTTCCATATAACCATTCCTTTTCTTCCTTTCCAGTCACTTTTTTCTTGTGTATAATCATATGATTTATATTTTTTATAGATACGTATTTTTCAACTACAATCCTCATTTTCCTGATTTGAGCTATCAAGTTAGTTCAATAACTCATGTTGTTCATGTTCTCTACTGATGTTATTTGTGACAGATAAAATTAAAATGAACTCAGACGAGAGCTTTTAAAAATGTGCTTATACAGTTTGAGGACTGAGCGTCTGAGTTAATGTGGACAGTTAATACGTACATAGATTGCTCTCTACAGTATTTGAGCTTACACAGGAAGAAATAAATTGGCGTGTGAAAGATTTCCAGTGACTTTTGGTGAGACCTGTAATGTATTCACATCGAAACCTGCCCGGGCAGTCGCATTCATGCTGATTCGTACAAATGTCGCATTCACCCTTTAAAAATAAGAAAATGAATTTATGTTGGTGGGGTATTTCAAACAGAGACCATTACAGGACATCGTCGTATACAGCGCCGTGGAAGGGTTTATTTACTGTGCCAAAGCAAATGTGGCAGGACTGCGCTTTCTAAGCATGTGAATAGATTTACAGTTTGCAGTAGGGAGAAAAGTCCAAATTTCACGCATTCATTGGCATATATTTCTTTTTAGCATTAATATTGTTTTTTATGAAAGCACAGGAGGGTTTTTTTAGGAATAGATGAGGTCTAGTGGAAACATGAGCTGAATAGGTGGCAGTTGAAATTGTGCTTCAGCATTAACTTCTGACTGAATTAATATTGGAATGTGAATCCCTAGGCATTTAGTTGAGCTTTGTACAAACATCTACTGCAGTGTTGTGTTCTGATCTAGTTATAGTCATCTCGTGGTCTCTGCCCTTCTCTCTATTAAATTTTTAATTTTGGGATGGTTAAGTCAGAATTCATGGTTGACACCTGGCTTTCAAAAGCAGGACGGGCAATGAGGTGACCAGCTGAGGTCTCTTCCAAGCTGATTCTGTGATAATCAGTCAACAGGATGCACATACATCTACACCATATGCACTTTTGAAGTGTTATTTGTACGTTCCTGACACACTTTGCATGTATGCATATGTACATATGTGAAGACTGTTGTGTAGACAAAAACAACAGCAGTTAAGATGGGAAGTGAAAAGTATTAACTTCACAAAGTTAATGTGAAGTTAACTTCACAAACAGTTGTTTGCTCTTTTGCCTCCCTGTGAGTCTAAAGAAGAAATTTCCCTGTGGTTGAAGCAGGGAGTCATTTATGGGTACATAAAACCAGTCTTCGATAAAAAACAACCAAACAAAACCCCCTGTCTGCAGGTCAGGTTATAAAGTGATTAAGAAATTAATATAACATAACACCTCTAGTGTGAATTTTATGCCTGCATGTTTTGTTTCTTTTTTTTTTATTATGTTTTCAAATATTTTTTTTTTTAAATGGAAGAAGAGTATTTCAGCAGATGTTAAGGCATGCAGGAATTCACAATTTATAAGAAATTTCTACTTAGGCAATTTGAGCAGACTGTTGTCACTAGTAAGATAGTTGCAAGGAAGCATTTCATTAATAAGTACAAGGTATCTATACAGAAACATTAGCTGGATTATTCATTTGACACCATTATCCTATTGCTATCATGTAAGGGACTGTAGGTGCTCAGAAAGACTGTTAGGGATTTGTCTGTCTGTATCTAGAACTAACGTAGTATGTCTAGTTTGGCCTTAGGAGACAGCGAGCCAAACTGTGATAGGAAAGTGTATTTTAAGATCTTTCACTTATGTGGAAGCAGATTGCTGAAAAGTGCATGTAAATGTTGATTCAGAGTTGAAAATGTGCCAAGAGACTGCTAGTAAAATATTTACAGATAACTTTAAGATGGAAATATGTCTTCCTTATTGAGTTATAACTTCAGTTTGGATGATATTTGGAGGAGGAACATATTTGTATTAATGTATCTATAGACTATGGGGCTGCATTTGCTGTTGAGGCTATTTTCTTTTAAGTAATTTTGTTCAAGCTTGGCATAGCTTTCAAAAAAAAAGAAAAGAAAAGAAATGTGTGATTGCTGCGCTATCATCTTCAGTTGCACATAGCTTTAAATATTTTGGAGCTGTATGTGAAGGTCTTGTGGTATTTCAGGCCACCATTGGAACGAAATATTTTTTTTCTTGTTTCTTTGTTTGAGGTAAAACACATTGCAATCTGAAATCTAATAAAGGAAAAAGACACAAATGATAAGCAGTTTTTCATCAGAGGGATTGTAAAGACTGAATGTTGGCTGTTATTAAAGTTGGATAATGCTATAAAAGATTAAGTTGTAAACAATTGCTTGTGAAAAGTAGTGGATTTTTTTGTTGCTTGGGGTTTTTTTAGCCTATTCTAATCCCATCTTTCTAAAAAGAAAAATTTCTTGTTCTGCTTGAGTTTTACTTCAAAGCTTTGTTCTTCCTCTTTAATACTGCTATTTGGACCGCAATTTTTCATTTATATTTATGCACATGATTCTTCTTCCAAAGTATCAAACTCCCCACCTCTCTGTATTCAAGTGATCGTTTCTTCATCTTGTCAAAAGGAGCCTGAAGGATGGATAGTTTCTACATAAGTAGAAAAGGTCTCAGTGCTTAAAATTTTAAATGGGAATTTTTTACAATGAGAAATGGATTGAAGGCTGAAAGGCAGTATATGAATTTCAGGTAGAAAACAGGGCAGAGCTATCTTAACTAACACAGTCCCAGGTTTTTCTAAGATGGTAAAAATCTTAAGTGGATTTCTGTGGCCTGAAATGAAGAAACCTACAGCAGGCATCTCAGGCATTTATGGAAAGTTCAGTGGTGCAACGTTAATACCAAGGTGGAGAGTTGAGTAAGGGCACATGTGGTCAAATCAGCTCTTAGAAGCTGGTTTCTAAATGAGGGTGGTGGAAGAGGCAATACTTACACGAGGAGGACTGTGGATCATTTGGTCACGAGGAGATACTGGAGAGCTGCATACAGGTCTTCAGTTGTGCAAGGGCCTTTGAGTCGTTTGTGCACGGAGTGGCTGAGTGTGCCCCGTAAATTCCAGGCAGCAAGAAGATGTTCATGAGTAAGTTTCTGTCACTGAAACTTTGGAGAAAGGACGTGAAGTTTGGCCAAAGTCTTGAGTGGTTTAGAATATGGTGGTACCATGATATCTGGATACATTCTCATGTCATTATAGTAAATTAATTATTTAGAACCATTTAAGAGTGGCATTCTATTGGAAAAGTAGTAGATCCAAGGCAGCCTTTACTGAACTCAGAGTAGCAGCATCTTACTCTCTGCATTATTTCTGTGATACTCGCAAGCAGCCATCGTATGGGAGCACAGCTTACGGGTTCAGTGTCTGCTCTGTGAGAGAGACACATTCTGCCCTTAGAGGAGAGTGTGGTAGTGATGTAGCAAGTTTATCTGTCTCTGGGAATCTTGCATATCAGTGGTATTGTGCCATCGTGTATTGATGAGGAATTATCATTCAGAACTCTTGTGAGATCAGTTGAACGTGTTTTATGTAGTAATAATTTAGCCTTCAGTATAACCTGCCATTTAAGACTATGCTTTTTATTCTTAGTAGTGCTCTGAAATATTGTTGAGGTATCAGTCTGATTTTCACGATGAGACAAAGCGCTGTGTTCTTTTTCAAAGGTTATGGCAAAGTATTATGTGCTTTTTCTAGGGAAAACATTCCTTACCATGACTAGCCTCTTTAAAAACCATAATACGGGGTTGGGGGTAGTTTGTTTGAGGTTGGGGGTGGTTGTTTTTTAATTAGTACCTTTTTAACCATGTAACAAGTGGATTTGCACTCGTAAGAGAAAAGGGGATTTAGTGGAAAAGCATTAATTTGATGGGCAGTGAGCTCACACTTTCTTCTGGGATTGACTGGTCTGTTGTCAATACACATCTTTGTGTATTTCCTCATAGAAAGCGACACAAGAAGAGCAGCAGCATTATTCAGTTCAGATGAATTGATTTGATCATTTCATATATTGCAGTACTCGGACTTCCAGGTTGCTTGAGGTGAACCCAGAGGGCTGCAGTCACTGTATGCAGTTAATAACAGGTGAACTCATAACTTTAGAGCTCAGAGATGTAGGAAACGTATGCAATTGAAGTATTTTTACTGAAAGGCTTCATTCAAACAGCAAACCAGTACATACTTGGATGTTTTGCTTCATTGAGTTGGTTTCATTATGAACCCTTTTCATTTGAGCTTCATTGCTGTTGTTGTACTAGAATTAGCTACAGTCACAAATATTTAGGCTGGCTGGTGTTTGTGGTCATTGCTTGAAAAAATTAACAGTAACTGGGTTTGTTCAGTGTGAGGATGTGAGAAATAAAAAAGCTGTGGGAACGAAATGCCAGGTTCCCTTGCAGAGTTCCTTGGAGCTTCCAGTGAATACTTAACTGAGACTTCTGACGGAAACGGTGTCATACTCTCACCTTGATAAGATTAAAAATTGATAGTGTTTTCAGAAAGAACTGAGTTTTGTAACGTTCTGATTGCATTTCTGAAAGCTAAGTGAAAAGTAGTTATAAATGACTGACTGAAGGAATGTAAACAGCACAACAGCAGATCTACTTGTCTGATGCATAAAATCCACATTCACTTGAGAAATGTCTTGGGTAATCAAGCATTCCTGCAGTAGCAATGAGGGAATGATGAGGATATGTTATATGGAGGCAGAAAAAAAACAAAATAAAAGCCTCTCTTATTTTTCCTTCTGAGAAAAAGAGACGGTAGCACTGAATTGCATGGTGCAAAATTAGTCTTTGCCCTGCTTTCAAAGCAAGCATACCTCTTAGGGAATCTTCCTAAGCATGAGTTAACTAGCTGGTCAGTGCTTAGTTCATCATCTAATACTATGGTAAAGACTAAATAAAAGAATGTGGTTGCACAGAGCACTTAAGCCTTTTTGTTTTCTTCTTTGTTAAATTTAAATTTCAGAAACAGTCTGAATGTCCATAGTATGTACAGATAGAAGATGCTGACTCACTCAGCAGTTCAGTCCTAGAGGATGAGCTCGGGCCCTCCCAGGCCAGCAAGAACTTCAGACTGAAATCTCAGTACTTATTTTTTGTGCCAGAGGATGAAAGAAGTAGGCAGGACTCAAGACGTGAGCAGGCGTAGTGTCTCATCACACTGCGTTCGTGTGCGAAGCATTCTAAAAGCTGTATACACGAGGCATCTTGAAAGCTTCCCTTGTAGATGCTTCCACATCTTGATGGATTCTTCAGTGAGCTCTGACTTTTCAGGTACTGATGACTTTTCTCCTCACTCTATATTCAGAGGTGAAATTTGGGGGCTGTCCATTTTTAGACCTTCCCTCCAGAAACTCTCTGATCACAAACAGCAACTTTTTTTTTCAGTTTCCTTACACTGGCACATTAATTGGCCGATGAGGACATGTAACTTACTACACTCATTAGAATACTTTGGTATTTATTGGAATAATAATACGCATAATAATATCAAGAATATGGGTTTTTTTAATTCTTCCATGTTAAATGCATTAGCAGAGAGAGATTTATTATGTGTGTCAAGTCAAAAAGGTCTTTAGAACTAATTGAAGTGATTAGGAAAGGTAAAAAATACAATCATAAGGTAAACTTTTCCTGCTTCTCATGAGTGACGGCATGGACTTGCTGGGATTCTAGCCTTAAAAAATTGATACTGAGCTGATCTGGGCAGAGTGATCAACGAACAAAAAAATGTTCACATTTTATAATGTGCATTTGCATAATAAAGGTTTAGAAGATGCCATCACTAGCATGTTTTAAGTAGCCTCTAAAAGAAGAACTTCAAAACATTTTAAATGAAAATGAGTTACATACATTTCAAATGTATGGAGATGCTTAACATACATCAGTGTAAGACTGTGACCTCTTACTGCTGCAGGAAGGAGTTCTCAGTGACAAGCTCAGGGCAGACAGAGGCAAACAGCTCCTTCAGAGCTGCCCGTGGCTGCCTGTGGCCACAGCGTAGCAAGCTGTGGTCTCGGCAGCGCAGCCATCGCGTCTGGAGTGATACTAATCCTAATCATCCTGGGTTTCCTTAAATGAAGTTGTGCAGTGGTGTAAATATACTTCTCTGTGGGCTTTCTAGACACATTTATATATGCTTCACTCTTCCTAGGTAAACAGAATTTACAAGACCTGAAAGAGAAAATGATCTCAAAAGCAAATGCCTAGCACTGTCTTAAGTGCCTGGTAAATCAGTTCCCAGACTCAAATTCAAAAAGATGGTGGAAGTCAAAATTACTTCAAAGGAAGCCAAGCTCCACTTAGGTTTCTTAAGTTTCAGATGTTTGATTATTATTTGATTCTGGGGTGGTTTTTTTATTTGGTTGGGTTTTTTTAAGACAGAAAGTGCAATCTGAGTATTACTGTAAGTAGTCATCCTTGACTGCCCAGTGCAAGTGATCGATGTGCCCTTTTGCGCTGGGAAGGAGGGTGCACTCTGGGATGCAAACTGGAAGCAGAACCGATTCACGACCTTGATTCAGAATGAGACAACATAGTTTGTTTAAGCACTGCTCTTCAAATTTTACCCAACAGTTTCTCGTTACCTAGCCCTCCTCCTGATCTCTTTCTGTTATTAGTCTGTTTTTCTGGGTTTGGGTTTGTTTGGGGGGGGGGGGGGGGGGGGGGGGGGGGGCGGGGCGCGGTGGCGGGGGGGGCCCCCCCGCGACGCACGC
>JAAGNO010014518.1:46256-60314 GCA_033439905.1 Ceryle rudis | reverse complement strand
TCAAGATCCTTCTTGAAGTGAGGGGCCCAGAACTGCACCCAGTACTCGAGGTGAGGCCTCACCAGTGCCCAGTACAGGCGGAGAATTACATCCCTAGACCTGCTGGCCACACTATTCCTGATACAAGCCAAGATGTCAGTGGCCTTCCGTGCCACCTGAGCATGCTGCTGACTCATGTTCAGCTGGTAATCAACCAGTACTCCCAGGTACTCCCAGGCCTCTGCCAGGCCGCTCTCCAGCCACTCATCCCCCAGTCTGTAGCACTGCATGGGGTTATTGTGGCTAAAGTGTAGGATCCTACACTTGGCCTTATTAAACATCGTATTATTGGCCTCAGCCCATTGACTCAGCCTGTCCAGGCACCTCTGCAGCATCTCCTGATGCTCCAGCAGATCGACACTCCCCCAAACTTAGTGTCATCCACAAATTTACTAACGGTACACTCAATCCCCTCATCCAGGTCAGCAATAAAGATGTTGAATAGAACGGGGCCCAGTACTGATCCCTGGGGGACACCACTGGTCACCGGAACCAACTGGATGCAGCACCATTCACAACCACCCTCTGTGCCTGGTTGCCCAGCTAGTTTTTAACCCAGCGAAGGGTGCACCTGTCCACACACAGCACACAGCTGTACCCCAAGTATTCAAGCACCTATTTTCCTGAAGTGCATCATCGCTCTTAGTGCCGTCTTGAACAGCACCTCACACATTAATTTCCCAACAGCTGGACTACTTAAATACAGCACAATTTGAGATTTCAGCTCCTTTTCCATGTAGGACATAAACGGATAAATACTGGCAAATTGTGTGGATACGGAACAAGCGCCATTTACTAAAGTCCAGACGCAAACTCTGCAGCCACTTCCAAGTTACATTTCACCACCACATTTCATTACTTGCTTCTCAACAACTGTGAATACAGCTTCTTCTCTTTTGAACAACCTTCACTTATATTTCTCTGGAAAAACTTGGACAGCAAATGTTGACAGACAAAATATGCCTCTCTCGAGAATTTCACAGGGCAACTGAAATCAAAAGCATGCCAGCCAGCCAGCAGCATGCATAGTTCTGCTACGAAAAGCTGAAAAGCTTGAAAGACTTCACTGATGAAGTCTGGTGAGATAGAACAGTGCATGGTCCAGCCTTAGCCTTACACAGGGACCACCACCAAACTTTGGAGGTCAAGCTGGTCACTAGCAAGTATTTCTTTGCATTCTTGAGCTGAGAAGTTGCTGCACACAACAGCAAGCATTTTCCTCGTTCCTAAGCCCCACTTATACTCAGGTTAGCTGGCAGTAGTCAATCTTTCTGCACCTTTCAGAGTGCAGAAACAAACTTCTACTACAACGTGCAGAAGAAAGAGCTTTTGATTCTAAAGCCTAGTGCCATAAAGTCAAAGACTAGCGATAAAGTAGGTCACAGCAATAATTTAGTCTGACCCAATTTATATAGAATTTGGGTTTTTTTTTGTGTCCTGTTTCTTTTTTAGGAAGGTATTTAACAGTGCTTCAAAGATCTACAGCAATGCTGAAATCTACTACTTGTTTTTAATAGTACATTGCTGGCAAACAAATGTGAATCAGCTCACCTCAGGATGAATGCTCACCACATGAAACAAGGTTAACTGAAAATTTTGAAAAATCTATCAAAAAGAGGAGACAAAAACCTGTTTTTACTGAGCATTAGTTTATTAATCTTGAATGTAAAGAAATAGGAAAGGCAGTGTGCTCCTCAGTTGTTGTGGGGGAAAAAGCAGCAAGACAACACCACAGTTACCATAGTAACAAACTTCAGTATAACATGATGACATGCGAGAGTGTAGTTTATAAAAAATGTCATCTAGCAAGTTCCTCAAAAAACTTACTGCTCCATAGCAGGATTTGAGAAGGCAAAACTAACAAAAGCAATCTCACTGACACTTGAAGTTCCTTCGGCAATCAGCACTTTCCACAGGTACCCTGAGAATAAAGTTCCCTACCATTATTTCTATTAAGTTGACATTGTTATTTACTGATTGCTGGATGGAAGCACGATACAGCTTTTGCATAGTCTACATACACTTACTGACATGATTCTGCCCATTTAGCAGCTGCATTTTATTGAACTATGAACTTGTCTTTCATAATACAAAACTTCTCAATGACAGCATTCTTTTATAAAGCTCCAAATTATTAATTAACACAGGGGTACTTACGGAACATTGTGTAAAACTGTTGTGGATTAAGGTTCCACTTTCCCCATGGTGTCTTGTGGCCTTTAGACTGGGCGTAATGGGCATGGTTAAACTCTGGTTCGGTTCCAAAGGAATCCAGAACTCTTAGCATACACCTGAAAGGAAAAAAACCCATAAAATTCTGCAGGCACACATGCATGTGTATATATAGATAGATATAACAATTGAGAAGATGTGGTTTTGCTTGCAACAGTGGATGATCTATAAACTGAAAGTACATTTTAATTTCAAATATTTCTGTTCATGTCACATTCACAAAGACATTACAATCAGCAAATTCAAGGATATTTTAGACATTCAAAAAGCAGCCCTGGAGCTTATTTTGAGTTTCTTTGCTCTTTTAGAAGAAGTTATGCATTCATATCCAAGCAGAGCTTATGGGAATGCTGCTGTGGTCACCTACATTCCTGGAGCTCTGAAGTAGAATTTAGGTAGGAGAAAAGAGGATTCTTCCATCTATTTTCTGATGTTCTCACCCATTATCATGAAATCAAATAAAACAGCCAAAGGCCACATGCCAAGAAGATCAGAGCAGAATAGTACTCTGTCTTCAGACAATCATATTTAGTCTTCAGGTTTTGACTTTTGGGTCAATTAGACCTACTGAAGAAGCACTGAAGACCGTTTAATTTGCCAAATGCTTGCAGTCAAACAGACCATTTATTTGTTTACCAAACATTTTCTCATGGACTTTTGAAGAAACAACGCATAAGTCAAATGTCTGCAACAAGCAGTCTACAACAGAGAGAAACCTTGGCATTGGATTACAAAGGGCCTGGGATGAAAGAATCACACTCGGTCCTTTATTTAAACTCCTACTAATTCCTAGGGGAAAAAAAAAAAAAATTCCTTCATTTACGAGTAGGCGCCTATCAAAAAGGCAGCAAAAGTCTCAGTATGAAGGCAGCGGCACACATCCTAAAGTAATGATTCTAGAAGTTATGCTTCCAAAATGCAGCCTGCCAAACCTTTGATACAGCTTGGACAGAACTCTGTGGCCATCACACAGACCATTGGCTCTACTGCACATTAACCGGATTATATGGCTCCAAAGCTGCTGACTCTACTATTCCTCAGCCCTCCACAAACAAAATTTTCAGAGAAGACTTATACAGAACGTGTTCCTACATCACAGAATCACAGAGTCATTTTGTTTGGGAAAAACCTTCAAAATCATCAAGCCCAACCATTAACCTAACACTGCCAAGCTCACCTATGAACCATGTAGCTGAGGTGCTTGGGGAACATGTCCTGGGCATCATGGGGCACAATGTTATAAAGACAAGAATTCTTACCACTGCACATTGTTTCACTGGGCTTGTATGTGCTAAGGAAGAGACACAATCTCACGGGGGGCAAATAAGGGAGGTAGCTGCAAAAGTTACTATTACAAATAGCTGTATTTCCCAGTCTTCAACATTGCTTGTGTTCCAAGCCCACGTGCATTCTGTTCAGTAAAACACCAGGATTTGGGCTTTAAAATGTGAAAAATCTTAACCCCAGAAAGTTACAGAACTTATCTCCAACCATTTTTCAGCTTTACAAGATGAAAGAATTTAATCCCCAAAATGTGTTTACATATTTCTTATATGTTGCTCCTTTACCTAAAGTATCCATTAAATTGGGAAATAGAAATAAACCAGCAACTTTTAAACTCTCCTATGAAATGCCACCTTTGTATTGGAAAATACAAATAGAGCAAATTTACTCTGTGATTTTTTTTAATCTTCACAAAGATCTTTAAAAGAAAAAGAAAGTCAAAATATACAATACATTATGATTCACCAAACAATAAAGCTGACAGATCAGTTTCTGTGCAGTGTTTTATGTCAACTGTTCTCAATGAAAATATTTTACAACGGTGGCAATTATCTCTCCATCATACAAAATACTCCAGCAGGACCAAAACAACTTCTGCACTGATGAATCATTCAGTAATAAAAGCCCTCTTATTTCTTGGCAAGCCTTAAAACAAAATTCTTATCAAATACACAGATTTTGCCCAGGTACTTGAGTACAAGGGAATGAAAAATAGGTAAAAGCTATTGAAAAACTGAAACATTACTGGAGTTTGTCAAATTATGTAAGTAAGGAGCACCACATCACACATGATCATCTCGAAGTGCTTTGTTTCCTTTCATTTTCCTGTATTCAGATGTAAGGTATATGGCATTAATTGTTCACAGGGATATGTGTAACTATGTCCAATACACACACGGTCTCTGAAGCAGGACAGGAAATGTGATGCAACAGAAACCAAGCTAAACTTAAAAGCAGGAAAAACAAAAAATACTTGTATGATTTGGGCATAAAGTGTCGGAAAAGAGAGTAAGTTCACAGCAGAAAGTGCAAGCGTGTACAGATATAGTATGAGAGATCATAGGTTCAACCTATGAACCTAATTCCTGAAACACATCAGAAAAGAATGTGTAAAGATCTAAAATTTAGAAATTAATGTAATTAATGTCAGTTATGCTGAAATGATATTTTAACATATGTGGAAACATCTCAGTTGCCTGCCCAAGTACTATGTTCTCCATTTGTTTCACTTCATGGTTTGAATCTCATTCAATTGAAGTACTTTAAAAGAAAAAGTTAATTTTTCACAGTGTTTTAGTGTTTTTCTAAAGTGAAATAATTGATTCTGAAAATGGCAGAACAAACTACTTTTAAAATCAAGGATATATTTTAAATAAAAATGTTAGATTAGTGTTATTTTAACTTCAGTTTCCTTCTCTGTTCTCCATTCCTTCCTAAAATGTCACCTAGCTTTAGCAGGAAAATTACAGAGAATTGCAGTATGCCTTGGAATTGGTGTCAAACTGATCAGTCTGTTCACTGAATTATTAAAAAGAGGACTGGTGGGTAGGAAAACTGCTCATAGAAACATCCATGTTAGTCTTTCTCTTTAGCATATTTTAAGGCTCATGAAAAAAAAAAAATTAGACAAAAGTAATGCTGGATTATCACCATTTTTAAAGTGAATGTTCTTCCATAAGTATTGGGCACAATCTTAACTGTGCTGTCCTAGCAGAATTATTTATATCCATCTCCCACCTGAGGTTGTAATTCTTCTCTACTTATATCTACTTCACCTCTGTCCAGCAGCACCCATCACTGTCAGCAATGAGTGCTGATGCCATCATAAACTGTTCCATAAAGGGTAACTACATGCAGTGGCTTCAGACACCTTCCTGGGAGCAAGCTGGTCAAAATCCAACCAGTTCTGTTTTGGAAGCTCTGTAGGTGCACTGAGCTCAGGCCGAGCAATCTGCCAGCACAGATACATGGACTCGAGACTATTCTGGCTTATGTCCAGCCAGCTCAGTTCACAAGCAGCACATATCTGCCTATTGAAGTCCTTGCAGACACACACATTAACTTTCAGGCCACTCAATACTTGCATTTAAAGTGTAAAAATGTAGACTGAAAATAACCCTCCTAAAACAGATGTATTCTAGAGAACATGTAAGAAGCAGGAATGTTGCTCATTTTTCAGGACAACTGTCATGTTAATTTAGTTCAAGAATAAAGCCAGTTGGATTTTTGGCATATGGGAATGAGTCATTACCAGAGAGACTGTAGAGAAATGAAAAAAATAACAGATTCTTACGTGCTGTATGGAGGATGAGTGCTAAGAAAGGCAATGAGCTGCACTCCTCAAACTATATTAAGCTACTAATTTTTATCTTGCTTCATTGCACATAAATTGCATTCAAATATCCAGACTTCAGAACTGAAAAATACAGCACGTCCAGGCATTCTTCTGCTTGAAAATGAGATCTGTTTCGCTATATTTGTGCTATTTACAGCACCAATTATGCCACAGATAAAGCACATAGTACCAAAAGTCATTGATGCTAGAGATCTCAGATGTACAAAACAGTATTTCAGAGCAGCAGGTCATTCTTTTGAGCTAGCAGTTCTAGAAACCTGATTTGCAATTACCAAAGATTTCCTCAGGGCTCAACTTCACTCATAAAGATTATATACGGTGTTCCTATCAAGAGACTGTTCTGAAGGCAGAGGCTTATTCTACCACTCTATACCGATCTGAAGTGAATAAACAAGTTTTAAGTTCTTTGTATTTCAATCTGGTCTGCACAAACCAGACTAAGCTGACCTGCACATGTCTGCTGAAAAACTATATGGCACAGAGAAAAACACTTCTTTCGAGACAAAGCATAATTCCTATGGACATTAAATGTAAATGAGTGAAAAGGCAAATTTTGTAAAGAACCAGGGCTCTAAGGTAGCTTTACTTGTGATAGCGTTCATGAATTAAATGCAATGAATTAAACAAAACCATGTAATTACACTTCTATACTGGACTTAAGATTTTTAACTTAAAAATATTTTGATGACAAAATTGGTAAGGTAGCTCATGATGCGAAGAGTAAAAAAAAAAGATTGGAAGAGGATCCTAAAACAGGAGATAGAATGCATGAAGCTATGAATTAATTCTTCTGCTCTAACCAATTCTGGCAGTGTCTGCTAGACTCAGGACCCATTTTGTACACTGAACTTGAACAACGATATCAAGTAATGAGAGAGATTCCCACCAAACGTAACAAATTTGAGGAAAGGTCTACAAAACTTGAGTTATAAGGAATGAACCCAAATTTATTTTGAAGAAAAACAAATTGAAGGAAAAGGAGTATATAAGATAGTCTTTCTAGAGGTTGGCAGAGAAGGGAAGGAAGCAATTTATTCCCCAGAACCATACCAGAATAAGCAGTAATGGGCAGTTTGCAAGAAAACAGGCCAAGAAAAACACTTTAAAGAAAAGCTTAATAATATAAAACAGTGGCTGGGGCATCTTTTGCAGTCTTCAGTAAAAGATTAGTCAAGAATCTCTCAAGAAAGTCTAATACAACTGATCTACTCTTCAGCAAGGCTACTGACCAGATGAGGTCCCCTTCCATCCCATGAAACCCAATATTGTAGAATAGAGACATTAGAATTTGTTTTGTCCTCAAAAGCCTAACAAAACCTACTATACTACATAAGGTATTTATTTAGAATTAAATTCAATTCTGCTCTCCTAAACCAGAAAACAACAGTCATTACCACAAATCAGGAATCAAGGAAAAGGAGATGGACAACTTAAGATGTAATAATTCATTAAATAAGCAAGAAAAATTGAAGAGCTAATCTAATAATCTAAGTGTCATGGTGTATTTCTATATCTTCATTACAGAATATACCAAATAGGAAATGGCAAGCAAAATGGAAGACACTTTTAAAATCTGTAAGTATGGTTTTATATCCTGACCACAATACTGTATGCGATTGCCTGGTGACAGTTACATCTGGCAGACAGACAACCAACTGCATCTCAGGAGAAAATGGGATTATCTTTATTAGCAGGCTCCTAAAAATGAGAATATCCATTTACTCCTCTGCTTCAAAAAAGAGATTAAGAGTAATCTAATCTGCAATGTTGATCACAGTACTCATTTAAAATTACACGGAAAAGATCCACTGCTCTAGAAAATCCTGAGGTTGACAGAAAAAAATTTTCTACCTGCAGTGAACACCTTTCAATACCTTCCTTCAAGAAGGATTTACTGGACTTTATAGATCACGAAACACAGCTAATTCAATTAGGTACAGAAAAAAACCCCACAAAGTCAGTAATTTAGATTTGGGTTTATTTCATGCTGATATGTAGTTGTACAACACATAGGAGGCTTGCTGATTTAAAATTATTGACAAAAAGATATGTAGTTCTAAAAGTGCAGACACCAAGAAGGCTATACAAAGTAATTTCCTGTGACTGCTATCTTCCATTTTTAATGGGCAGATGCTTATAGATTACAGAAGCAACAATAACTGCAGTTTACATTTCAGACTCGCCCCCAAAAACAACTGCCTGTCCAGCACCTTAAGGGATGGAGCAGAAAAAATTGCATTGAGGTTGTTGGGCAATACAATTCGGATAGGTAAATCTCCACAACCATTAATCCAGTACAGATATAAACACAGACAAGCAGAACACGCCTTTGGTATTCCAGATCTACAACAAAATCCAATAATCGCTCAGCTCATCTACTAATTTACAGAACAAAAGGGAGGGGATGTAAAGAAGGGAGGGAAAGAAAGGCAAAGATAATATAATTTGTTAAGACTGAATTGCTTATATCCAAGAAATTTGCTGGGGATAAAGATGGTATGCAGCAAACAGGTAAAAGACCCTTTATTCCTGAAAGTAAAAGCAACAGAGAACTGTATTTTCATTGTTAAATAAATTTCAATGCATGTGAATGTACTCACCTCAGTATTTTGACACACGTTACTCAACAAAAGCTCTTTAACAAAGCAGTTTAAAGGTGGAATAAGTGTTATACTTACTGGTAATGTACCCATGATGGACCAAGGGTTTTCTTAAACTGAGTGAGTCCCACAATATCAATGTAAATAAGTTCTACAACTTTATCCCCCTGGGTAGGGCAGCCAGATCTGTTACCTACAACCTTCTTCATAATCCTAAAGAAAGAAAGAAAGAATATGGAAAAGTATTGCTTTCCAAATACCTTGAACAGATGCTGTAATGCTATTTATACCACTAATTCCTCTTTCCAAAAAAGGTTTACTCTTATCTTTTCCAAATCTGGAACCATGTAAACACATTCAAATGCTAAAGATGCTCATCATTTATTAAAGAAACATTTATAAATCAGTAAAGTGCTAATTTTCAACTAAAACCCTCCTCTGGTTTAAACAAGAGAGTAATATGGTTGAAATGTTTAAAAATAGTGTGCTTTGAAATTATTTGAATTAATTTCTGACTTCTATTGACAGCATTTTAGTATAAGAGCTCTCTACTAAATGATGCTGTCATGTTTGTTAGAAAAAAAAATGAAAGCTACAGAGAATGTCTATTTGCTTAAGCCTGAAAGAGATGTTTTATGCATTATGCTGAACTAGCCTGCAAAGCAAGACAAAGATGACTATGGTAGCAATCTGGCCTAACATAAGCAATTAGCTACACCAAAAGTGATGTGTTTAAAGGATTTTAATCTTTATTCACAAATGAGATATTGAGTGAAGAATAGCAGACACTGGAGAAGAGGACACAGAATGAGTCTAGTCTGTAACATTTCCTGTTGCAGCTGGTTAAAGCACCTGGAACATCAAAGAATAAGCTGCTTAGTTTGAATTTTACAACATTCATTTATGAAGTCTCAGGAGCCTGAAGCTAGCATGAAAATACATTATCCTTTTCATAGCACATATACTTAGCTCATGAAAATAATCTTATCAAGTGTTTAGTGAATTATCACTTTCATTTTATGCTTCAAGAAATTATACACTGTTAACAGAAGCTTCAAGAGTTTACAATTCATTTTTTTTTGTACTCCAGTTTCAAAAGTGAAAGTAATCTCCTTACTCCTTGAGCTCTGCCAGTGAAGCTGAAATCCTGATGTCATGGCCCAGTAAGTAGAGAGATGTAATTAAATCACTCCACTGGACTAATTCACCAAGTGGGCCACCGCTAAACGCATTTTCTGCAATCTTGAATCCAGATTCTTTTGTCAAAAGCCCCAGATGAACAAGAATCTAGAAAGCAGAGTCATATGTTATTGACATTAATCAGGCAACTTTTATATCTCACAGCATTTTTTCTTTCTGTTAATTTCCAACTCTGGCCAAAAAAAAAGAAAAAAAAATGCAATACCCCCAGCCCAACAATTACATTTTGTAATGGATCCCTAGAACTGTAATTATAAGAATGTTACCGTGTTGCTTTGCACTATCATCTGCCACAAGATCAGTAAGTAAATAAAACCTCCAGAACTGGCGTTACACACAATAATCCGTAATTCTGCACAGAAGGTTATAACTCACATGATTTACATAGAATGAATAACGACTTACATTCTCAAGTAGGATATACTTGCTTATGCAAGACAATACAGTTAAGGAAGGGTGCACTGTTGTGAACAAGCCATTAAGAACTTGAAACAACCGCGTAACAGGATGCTTTCCGAACCTCTCCTCTCTACTGCCCCTGGAGGAGAGTTTTCTCTGCAGTTCCCCGAAATCTCTGCCTTCCTTTCTAACGATGCACACAAGTTGAGTTCCAAACACTTCACTACATACCTGGACTGTTATCTGAATGTGGGTACATACAGTGCCAAGCATAAAAAAAAACCCAAACACCAAAAGCCTCTTCCCTCATCCCTTGTTCTAATCTCTTGCAGCTTCCAGAACTGAACTGGATAGATGAAAATAAAATCGTCCTCTGTTTTACAGCGCAAACTCAAAGGACTTTCAAAAGCAAAGAATAAGCACTAGACCATCCCATCAGAACTGCCTGTGAAGGACAATACGGCTTCTGTATTTACCTTTTTTACATTTACATTTACCTTTTTTCGTTTTCTCTTTTCCAAATTTTGTTTTTCTGCAAGTGATTTAATTGCTTCAATCCAGGTATCAGCCATTCGTCTGATGCGTAACATCATCCACCTGAACTCCTCATGTCTTGACATCATTTTGTAGAGATTATCAAAGTCGATACGAATTTCAGCCTTCAATGAAAGCATTTAAAAAACCCCACAACATTAATTATTCTTCAAACGATGTACTTTCCAGAAGTGAAAAGACTTCTCAAAGGTGAACTCTGTGCCTTACATTCATCATGTAAAAAAGATACGCTCCTAATGCTAAAGTCAGTTAAGTTAGTTCAGTTAAGATATCTTTAATGAGACATTAATAAACTGAATAAATTACTGTTGTTTTTTATTACTAGTATTTGGTAGACCCAGAATATGTTTGCAATGTTTCACAATGTATTTATGTCTACAATATAAGATTTAGTTTTGTTCATGTGCTTCAAAATGAGGTTTGAGTATCTCTAAAACACAATACAAAATTAGAACAGGATGTTGAAGATTCACGTGTATCATGAATTTTCCAGATACAATGAAGCCTCCTATTACACCATGAAGGAAAAAACATTTTAAAGAAAACATTCAATTTAGAGCAAAACTTACTAAGAACAATTTGTTCTACAAAATGAGACAGGCTATATCTAAATTACACAAACAATATTCATATATATCCCACCATTTATCTTTAAAATACCTAAGGGCTACATAATTAGGCCATAACAGTTTAGAAAAAAACTCTGTATGCTCTAGAGTTTTTACCTGGAAAAAAATTAGGAGTAATCAAAACATTACTACAAAACTGAAATGTATATGAGTCTCTTCCATTATGGCATATTTTATATATAAGGCCCAGATTTACGAGACAGTTTCATATATGGGCACTTAATGTGAGCTGTCTATGGATTTGTGATTTTTCTCAGTATCTGTGTACAATATTCCATAAATTTACAGACATAAATGTTTTTAAATCTACCACTAAGACTGCAGTGCAATGCAATGACTGGAGGAAATACATGATGAGCTACATATATACAATCAAGGATGTTTCCCTTCAGTTTTAAAGATCGGAGGAATAAAACCAGTAGTCGTATTAGCATTTATGTGGCACAGGATTCTGGGATCTTTTGTGTGAATCACTAGTACTGGATTATTTCTCATGTTTTAACATTGCTCTTACCACTGTTTTTTGATCAGTTTCTTCGTTAGGATTTTTTGCTCTCCAAGGTAAACGAGGACACCAGTTTTCAACCTGTAACACAATCGCATGAAAATAAATAATTGTATTCTACTTGCATCTGGGCTACCAAAATATCTGTCTTTATATTACACCGTTCTATGGCTTAAATAAAGCATCAGCTGATTAGCAAATCACTGCAGACATTTTTTTTGTTCAGAAAAAAATAGCTTCTTGCTATTCAGTACTATTTTAACCTTGCAAATTTGCAACCAGAAGTCGCATTTAGATATTCATTCATGATAATGAATACAGAAGATAAAACTCGTTCAAGACAGAGGTCAGTTGTAAAATGCTCTAAATAAAGTCTCTCTGAGCAGTTCCTAAATGTTTTCAAAAAGCACTAGGTTTTTTTGTGCTTATAGCTCTTAAAGTTATATGTTATTTTGGAACATTTCCCACCTCCCTTGAATACCTTTATAGAAAGGCAAAGCCTTTTTTAGATAAAAAGTTGAAAGAAGAATAAAACCCAAGCCACCCTATTTAAAGGGTATAAGTAACAGAATTATTATGTAAGTGACAATATCCAAAAGTACTAATACTTGCAATTCTTAGACAAATATAATCGGTGCAAATGCAATACTTTTACTATAGTCTACTAGGAAAAAAACCCAAACAAACACCAAACAAAAAAAGTAAATGAGTTAGTAGTTAGGGAAGAAACAACAAATGGATGCAAGTGCAGGGATCCTGTGCTCTCCCTAGGGATTGATCTCGTGCTATAGAATCGTTATTACCCATGTGCCTTAAATTAGACCATTTACTTCAGGGAAGAAGGAATCTCACTGTTGGAGGCAAACCCATGAAAACAAAAACATAAGCGTACTGTGAAAAGGGAGAAGGGCAAAAATTTATAGGCCAGCTAAGATAGCCCATCACTACTGATTAAGTTCACAACTCTGGCAGTTGAGAGAGAATTAGTAGTCAGAGTTGCTCTTATGGTTCCTCCAGTCACAGACTTGTCAAAACATAATTTTAGCTTAATCATGCTGCAGTAAGCCTGAAGCGTTAGAGATTAAAAGCTTAAGATCATAACAAATGATTGGTTAGAAAACCAATCACATGAAAATAAATTAATAGATATCATAACCTCAATTAAGGAGGAGAAGTGTATCAAGTTTAGGATCCTCAGACAAATTATGTAAAAACAATTTGAATGCTATGACAATCTACTCTGTGCATTTAATACAACATTTGAAAGCGGTGACTTGGTCAACCTCATCTGAAAACATCTGATTCTTCAGTGGTCTCCAACTCTAGAAACATACTAAAAATTGTAGCAATTAACAATCCTAACTTGTACTAATATAAATTGTAGAATTACTGGTAGAAAAGAATTGCAAGCTCCATATTACTTTATTACTTACCATGCTCCAAATCTCCTTTTTTAAGTGGTACAAATAATTTTGAATTATTCTAGCGTTAAAACTGATCTAAATTAAGACATGACATTTCAAGGACTACTGTATATGCCCCTTTTTTGGGCTTCATGTATCGCTCATTGCACCATTGGGCATCCTAAAGCAATTTACCAGAGCTGCCAAGGACAGCTAGCTGCGTGCCTCACCGACTGAAAACCCAAACTCTTCTTCTGTGCCTTTAGAAATATTCCTTTACTCCAAGACAATTACAGTAATTCTAATCACAAATAAACACTTAAGGGGTAGCCTCAAAGTGTATCAGAGTATGCTGTTGGTCTAGCACTCATTTTTCTTTACCGATATTCAGTCAACTCTTTTCATTGGAAAGACCAACTTAACTCACCAGGTGATTTTTAAATTCATTCAATGTATGTCCCTTCTTTTTATTATTTTCAATACCAATAAACGCACTGGGGAAAATCCACAGGCATTATCTTACAGAAAAAGGAAAGTATTCTACTAATTTTTATGATCCAATGGCTCACAAAGAGCTGTTAGATGAGGAGATAAAAATTAACAAGAGCACCAAGAAAGCAGTGATAAAGGAAATGAGTCTGACATTTCATGTGAAGGGGAAAGAAGAAAAAAAACCTTATTAATTTAATGTACATGCCCCCAAAATGGAAACATTGTGATACCATAAACAGGCAAAATGCCAATAGAAGTTCTGTTGTTCAGAACATGAATTAATCATAGAAACAGAAATGTCTGGGTTGGAAGGGACCTCTAGAGGTCACCTAGTCCAACCCCCCTGCTGAGAGCAGGGACATCC
>JAAGNO010014518.1:32908-46156 GCA_033439905.1 Ceryle rudis | reverse complement strand
CGGCCCAGGGGCAGGACCCTGCACTTGCTCTTGTTGAACCTCATGAGGTTCACCTGGGCCCACCTCTCCAGCTTGTCTTGGTCCTTCCAGATGACATCCCATCCCTCTGGTGTATTGACAGCACCACTCAGCTCAGTGTCATCTGCAAACTTGCTGATGGTGCACTCAAATTTTGCAGATAATTAAAGAATCAACTGGAATTAATACGTCACAGTTCCAAGATAAACTGAGTGGAAAATCAGAGTATGATTAGAGCGATGGCAGAGGGCAGAAGCCTGACGCTCAGGGATCAGAAGACAATTCTGGATCATAGTAAATATTATCAGGTAGATACAGAGTGAAGAAAGTAGAAGTGGGAAAACTACACTAGAGAAGTTTACACCAATTGTAACATCTGTACATAAAGATGCCTAGTACTCAAGAGATACCACGTTTCCCACAAAAACTAGGTTTGCAGAGGGAATGGAGATATTTCTCTACATTTCTGGTTCCTGTTTCACTATGCATTGAGAAGAACAGATGATCAACAGTCTACGTACACTGTGATGAAAGGAAGAGGGATTTCAACCTACACAACTACACAAGATATTGAAGACTTCAAAGACAACCTTTGTAGAACTACTGGAATAAGAAATTGAAATTGAAGGCTTCTACTACAGAATTAGAAAGCCATCTGATTTTACGTTACTTACACAACATATCTAGCAGGCTACTAAGTTTTACTGCTGCTTTCCTCAAAACCCACAGCAATAGCATTTTTATATGCATTTCAAATAAAAAGCTTCCAGTTAACTGGGGTTTTACATTGCATTATGTAAAATTAACATCTACACTGGTACAAAGCCTCACTAAAGACTGCATAAAAATCCTGTAAAACAGCACTCAATATTTTGTGTCAGAATTAGATGCAACATTTTGTACTAACCTAGATGAGTAGTGAAATGAACTTTGTGTTCCTCTCTAGCCCCATGTAATGATACACACTGCTGCAGAACACACACTACTTCAAGTCATTTAAGAAACCATACTGTCAGCCTTTTTCAAGACAGCCACCCTCTGCTCTTTCCTTTGCTCTTTTATTACTTGGTCTTCCTCTCTTGCCCAGTGTACTACTATTCAATTCAAACAGAGCACTTCAGCACTTCCTGGCCAGAATATGCAACCTCTCACCATTAAACCTAGGAGTTAACCTGAGTGGTTAAGCCATTTTCCTAGTTGCCTTGCATGACCCAAATACGGCTGACTATGGCAATCATTTCTGAACAACATCTCTGGCTGTTTTTCTGAGATTCAGACTATTAACCACTGACTATAGGAGCTTCTTTGAAAACAAAGGTGGGGGCTATAGTGATTGAAAAATGCAAGAGGATACTCATGAATTTCTCTTTTTCCCAGCAAATACCAGTGAAAATTTAATACAAGTAATTTTTAATTAATACAATTTAAGTTTTCTCAGACTTACTGAGACAAGATAAATACAAGTCAGGTTTTATTCCAGTGAGTACTAACTTCCAACTATAGATGTGGGAGTAAGAAAGGTAAGGAATGTCTAAAACTGCTCAGACTGACTGGAGCAGAGGCCTTCAGTCTCCTGCATCTTGTGTGACATAAACACCAACAGGCATGAAAGCTCTATAGAAACACCTGGAGCCTGGAAACTGCTTTTCTCCCCTTGCTCCCGAATTGCCTAAAGCAAGCCTACCAGCTTGCATTGAAACTATCAGGGACAAGACAGAGGTAGGGCAGGGAAGAATTAGGGACTTTTGTTTTACAAAACATTTTCTGGAAGCTCCTAAGACAGAACAGGGTGAAAGGCGAGAGAAAAAAACCTGCTTTGCTTGGTAACTTTTAACAAAAATGTTTGCAGAAAATGCAACAGCATTAGAGCTGAACTTATCCTGGGCCAGGAACACTTGTGATTAGATAAAACATACAATTAAAAAAAAAAAAAAAAGTATGTGTATATGTACAAATGTTTGTATAGATGTGTGTGTATATGATTATAAACAGGAAGATGATGTAGCACGTGCTAAGGCTGCAGTACGCAGTTCCAAGTCTGGTATTGCTCCATCCATACACACCTTCTCTCTGTCACGGGTGATGGTCTAGGTGAAATCTCCATCAGAAACATATGAATTCTTCAGTTTTGTATTTGTTTAGGTACGGACCATCCACAAACAACAAGTCCTAAGTTCGAGGAAGTAGGGCAGCAGTGTTTGCTTGGATCCTGCTCTTCAATTTATTTATGTGTTTCATTTGATCATTTAAGAAAAAACACAGAATATGTCTCTGAAGAAGGAACCAGGACTCCTCTTCCCCATTTGCAGGACAACCTTTCTCTCATGGGGTTATCATCACTTCTTTCACTAGTTTATTCTCTCCATAGCAACCGTTACAGTGTCATGCCCATGATTTAATTGGACGGATGTGAGATCACACTACAGATTAACAACTAAAGGCAACTGTTGGGAAGTGGCAACTACAGATTTGAAGACTGACCATTTTTTGGATGAGTAATATAAACGCTAAGCTATATTCAGAATACACTATATTTATCCTTGTACTGTCCTATTTTTCAGTAAGAACAGCTGTGCCTCTTGTACCTAGTGTTGAATTCAATGTCAGTCAAATGCATTAGGTAGTCTTTGATCATGCTCAAGAAACTAGGTTCACCTGAGAAATCAAATGTTTCCTACTTGTTTTTGATTATCAGTAGACACAACACTGCCTAGGGTATATGTAGCTAGCTAGCTCCACAAGATTAAGTTGCACAGGAGTTTAGCAGGTCTTTAAATTCATCAAGCAGTACAAAGGCAGCACAGAAGAGAGTTCATAATGTTCGCCTAGAAAAGCCACCTGAGAATTCCATGTGAAAGAACTGCTCCCATTGGGAAGGTGACTTTCTCAACTGCTCTAGAAGCTATAATACCTATAATATTTGGTCTAGCATTTCCTCAGTGACAGGTAGTCATTTTGAAGGTGCTACAAAATCTGTGGTGTGTAAGATGACTACCTGCCTTTTAGAGAAATGGAAGAATATAAAAATAACTAGAAGATCGTTTTAAAAGCTTCTTCAGCTGCTGACATCTTGCAGTAAAATATATTTTTGTACTGACTAGAATTTTTTTTTTTCCACATTTCTCCTCAGCAGCAACGCCATCCGTGAAAATTATAACTATGTAAGTGACATTACGGTGTTAACAACTGGCTTTTTCAGAACTAAACGCTAAGTTTTAAGAAAAGTAATTCTTATCAATGGGCAAGTTTGTATCACAGTCAAAAGGAATCAAGTCCCTACTATCTAGAAATCTTAGGCATTAGAAGTAGCAAAAACTGAAAAGCAAGTTAAGCTAAATCTGTCTTGCTCTGCTATTTAAGAGAATCTGAGTCTGGTTTTGCTATTAAGCCCATTTGTGACTCCTTCAGTCTTCAAAGGCTCCAGCACACTCAAGTGTTATGAGGACTGCAGTTGCATATCATCCACCAGAAGGGCCTGCAGCAGAACAGGAAGACAGAAGTGCAGAAATTCTTGCAGCTTTATCTGCAAGTCTGGAGAGAGGACAGCTTTAAATAAAACACACACACACATAAACTTGAATGTGCTGGATTGCTTTTTGCTTCCCTTCTGTTGCCACACTCGCGTCCCATTCTGCTCAAGCAGCCTGCTCTTCTGCTGCCTCTTCAGAAGAGAGGACCTGGGGCAGCCTCGACTTTGACTGTGCTGTTTCTGTTTTGCAGATGTACGTGGTGGAAACATAACAAGGGGACATGACAGATACCCCAAGACTGGGCTTTATTCCACGCTTTGTTTCTAAATCTTTGCATAAACTGTGGGGCAAGTTACTTTGTGTGTCTGTGGTTCTGACTCATATGGCACAACAAAATGTAGCATTTTGGGCTCCTTTGTTTACAAGTTTAAAGTTGTAATACAAAGAGTGCCAGATGAGTGTAACATAATGCCCAAACTGAACTGCTTCAGAAGAAAAAACAGATCCCAAAAGGGTATGAAAGAGCACAGGCACTCGTCACAGTAGATTGTAGAGGCAATTTTAAGAGCAAAAGGAGACATATGTGCAATTTGATGCATATTCTGTCCTTTCAAACTGAGGTTATGCATAATTTGATGCATATATTGCCTTCTCAAACAGAGCATGTGTACCCAACCATTTTTCTCCTATATACTGTAACCTTAAAGTAAAAAAAAATAAATCCTTCCAGTATCCTAATACATTTTAATATTTTAAATCAGCAGTTTTGACTTGAGAGCTCTGTAGACACATTTATCATTCAGCTGTGCAACCACGCTGTAAACTGTCAACTCTTCATCACTGTCCACTTTGACAAATTACTCTCACAACAGCATTTCCAAGTTATCCTTAGCAGCCAACACACCTCATAAATCCACATCATTGTAGTGTTACTAGAATTTCATTTCATGCTTGCATTTGCAAACGTTTAAGCTTTCAACCTCTGCTGCTAGGCATTAATCATAGAATTAATCATAGGATTAAGAATGCCAAATTTAAACTCAAGGTTAATAGCATGCTCACCCAATATTAGTTTTACATTCTGTCATGGGAAAACACTTAAAAAACAAAGTACAAGACCTTTGTCTGAAGTTACCAAATATACACATAGATTAATTGTACTGTTGTTCCATCATGAAATGTGAAGTCGCCCAAATTCAATATTGCTGCTTGATGAAAAATTTCATATCCCTAGACCCATGAAAAGACAACCATTTGGCACTTTCAAATCTGCTTGCACTCTGCCATGAGGATGAGCTGAAAGATCAATTATGAAAGAAACTAACAGCATCAATTGAGTTTTCAAAACTGATGATTAGGGAAGTTTTTCCACAGAAAATACTGTGACTTAACAGAAATCCAAAATAATAAATGTCATTTAAGAATATTAGGTTCTCACATTTGGTTGACATGTATATTAATTTTCTGCATCTGCATTAAAAGCATGAAGCACCTGCTGGTTGACAGAATAATAATGTGCAAACATAACTCTGCTGATGCTAAAACACAACCTTTTAGTAAAAACTTAGATCAACTTCAGATGATTATGAAACTGTATCTCTAGCTTCTATGATAAATAACATGATAAATAATATAGTCATCCTGTATCTTTTCCTTCCCCAGCTTTACAGCCCATAAACAAGTCAACACTTTGTACTAGCAATGGAATGAGTCAAATTTGTGATTCAACTCAGTCTTTTTTATTTCTTCAGACGTGTTTTGGATATGCATTTAACTATTACTGCTGCTTCAAGCAATGCCCCCAAAAGTTCCATGACAGTCAGCTGAGTAAAGTAACAAAAACTGCTTTCAGTACAACTCGAGTTACCTATATAAGACATTAACATACGTATTATATAAATATACAAAAATACAGACTATATATTATATAAATTAGTGATATATGTTACATCACAACCAACTTACTGTTTTCATCTCAGATATGTAATTTAAAAACCTAGCCCCACCCCTTCAATCCTGCAGAACTACAAATTACTGTTAAATTTGCAATCCTGCATCCACGTTGGCTCTTGCAGCTCTTTACAAGCAGTAAGCCAATAGGTATCAATACTGCTTCCAAGATCAGTTGTTGTAAGTTATCAAAATTGTACTAAGAAGAAAAAAGAGGCCAAGTGATCAAATACACCTGATTTTCTGGCACATACACTATAAGCCAGTAATGGAGCTCATAACAACTGATTAACAAAATTCATTCCTGGAAAACAAGTGTTCCTCAGGAAACAGAAGTCTGTACAAAAACCACCAGGGCAAGCATTTACTCAGCTGTGTACAAAACCAGGCTTTGGTTCTTTTTTGTTTTTCTGTTAACAGACTCCACAACAGACTCCAAGCAGAAAGTGGCCCTGCTGCTTAGAGGGATGTAGGATCGATCTAGTTCCACTTTCCAAATTTTGCATTCTAAATGCTACCCCTAAAAGGCCTCCCTATTATGACCTCAGAAGCTAAGTAGAAAGCAAGAGAAAAAGTATTCAGAGGCAAAGATCTATGCCTGAGCTTCACACCTTGGTTTAACAAGATTCCTAGCGTGGAGTCCCTAAAGCATTGCTGGTTACATCACTTCAGTTATAAACATCAGCATTCTCCAGGTTAAAAACCCCTGGAGGATTTGAGAGTAAGAGCAACATACTTAATAAAAATTCTGTTTTTATAGCTTTTTCCTCTTTCTAGATTTTTTTCTGAAGAAAGTGATGATTTCTTTTGAGAAAACAGTTTGAAAACAGTTACCAAATATATGAAGGCACTGTGATGTTCCCCTTCTACAGATTAAAAGATTACTGACCTCACTGAGGTAAATAAAAAAGGAGCATGTGGACCCGTCTACACCATAACTTGCGTAACAGGGATCTGATCGCCACATATCTTTCATCCACTGTAACAGAACAAAAAGACAGTCTGTTAGGTTTAAGTACCACATAAGAACACTGTACTATTTCACACTGAACTCAGGACTAACGCGGAAAAGCTGCAAGCGACTGTATCCAACCAGATAAAAAAATCACACATAGCAAGAAAGGAATTTTATTAATATTTTGCAGCATCCTGCATCTCTGCATTCAGCTATGCTGGTAACTACGCACCACATGTGCACAGTTTATACAACCTGGTAGCCAGGCAAGCAGAGACAAATATCAAAAGGAGAATATAACCAGGGTCTAGCCATATGGGTGAGGCTGGAGCTGACTGCATCGCCCCCCACTGTTACACTTGCTCTGGAATTTAACAGGTCATTTCAGTTATGATGATTGAAATCTGCCTGATTCTGCCAAGAACCCGACATTTCTGCAAAAGCGAGTAATTCATTTCAATTCATCTTTTAATATTCAAATAATGTATTATACAGTCAACATGCAGCCAGTTTGTTAAAATGAATCAAAACACAGAACAAAGATTTAAAACTTCAGGATTTTTTTTTTTTTTTAATACAATTGTCTAGGAATTTTATTTAGAGAAAAAAGGTAACAAAAATTTGCATATACTTTAGTAGTTATTTCTCTTCACTTTCAGAAATAATATCATTATCAAGTATTACCATTCAAGTGTCCAGCAATTTTACTTTTGTCCTCCACTACTAAAAGACCATCTATACATTTGAAATCTATCTTGGAAAAACCAAACAAACAAAAAAACCAAGCCAACAAAAAAATAACAACAAAATACCAAAACCCTAAATATTCCATTCCTGCAAGTTTGTTGGGTTTTGTTCTGGTTTTTGTTGTTTGGATTTGTGGTTCCTTTTGCTTTATTTTGTTTTTCCAACCAAAGTCCCTTTTAACAGAAAAGGGAAAGCGAGAAACTGGGTAGAGCTGTTGGCAAAGAGGGGAAAGAAGTATAAACAAATGTCTTGCCCAAACAGAGGAAAGGTTGGATAAAGTGAGGTACACAAAGTATCCCGGTCCTGGGGAAGGGGAACTCCAGATGACGTGTAGCAAAGAAGAAAAATAGAGCTCTTCAAAAGGAGAAGAAAGTTTCTGAATCACAAGAAAGAATTCTAACAAAAAAGCATTTTATTAAATAATACAGCATTTTAATACAATGTGGTATGTTATTCCTGACTTAATAGGATGCCCCTTTATTTCTCTGCAGCAGTGGAATTAAAGGCATGAGGTGAGCAATGCTGTAGTGACTGACACACACTTAAATATCCTTTTTGACCCTGTTGCTCTTGTTTTACATTACTGTTTGAGTAGTGACCACTTGCAGCTTACATTCAGCTTTTAACAGAACACATAATATGATGAAAACCAGTTCATTTACCTTTATTTTCCCTTCACAGTGAGGAAAACCATCCATAGGAGGCAATTCACACTGTTCTTGGGCTCCATTTATGAGATCTGAAGAGAAATAGAGGCCATAATTGAATTTTATTTTATAGTTCTGACAGATAGCCTAATGAATCCTTCCTTTTATTTTCATGAATCCGCAATCCAGACTGACTGAAGAGTCCTGCTGTGTAAGATTTGTTACAACTTTAAACTGCGTGCTTTTTTTTGACTATGGAAGAAAATGGTTGCAAATATTTCAACTCTGCCTTGCAGTAAAAGTGCTGAATTACAAAAACCTGGTTTATGAAAACTTAAAAATTAAGCTAATCCATACTGGGAATAATAAAAAGCAAAATATCTTCCTAATCAAAGTGTGCTTAAAACTACTAAATTGCAACAATTTGTTTCCGACTGTCACACATTTATAAGACGTATATTGCTCTTAAACATAAAAACTATTTTTTCAAGTTCTGTTATCATTTTATCAAATAACCATGATACAAAACCTGGCATCAGATATATGACCCAATTAATAAATGTTGCACCATGATCTAATTTTGAATCTAAGTAGCACTACATCACATCTCATGAGAAATATTTCCTATGGTCTCCCAAAGATTTCTTCCTTTTTTATCTATTCGACTATTTTAGCATTCTAGCTTTTTGCAATACATTAAAAGAGTGTAATGCAGAACACCACTTCTAGCCCATAAATCAAGTGAAAATGAGCAGTTTTAAAGGACATTACCACATCAACTCCAGGATGAGACTTTAAGAACTTAGAAGAACCCTCTAATGCAGGCCTTTAAGGCAAGAAAAATTACTATCGTGGTGGAGAGATTCATGCCAAAGGCAGCAAAGGGTATGGTTTTCAATTTAGGTAGTTCATCCCAGAGTTATCTAAATTATACCTGCATCATTTCTGGCTTTTCCCACGGGTAAGAATCAAGATCATTAAAGCCATCCATCCATCAACCTAGGAACAGTTCAAGCTATGGCAGTTACAGTGCACAACTTCACCCAGAATATGCTAATTAGAGATCTCAGAGGGAAAGAAAAAAAAGAAAGACTGCAGCATTAGAACAGAGTAGCAGCAAGATCAGTGGACAAAGTTAGACCACTGTATGATATATATAAAAAAAAATCATTATTTATCTAAATAGTTTTTTTGTTTTGTTTTGTTTTTTTTTGCAAATGGTTTATTTAAAAGATAAAACTTTAAATGAGAGTGAAGCATTGCAAAATGCAGGGGACAGGGAAAGAAGAATCACGCCAGGAAGGAGACACTTATTTGGCAGTCTCTGCAGCAGCAGTAATTTAACAAACTGAGCTTTACTGCCAATGACAGTAACACCGAAGCAAAGTACTTTTTAAGATGACTTTGTAATTTCAAATCAATGAGCACTTTGAAAATACTCTCCCATCTTCTTGTACTTACAGGATTCTTGCAGACTACACCACTGACATCTATGGCTCTGATTTCTGCTCTAAGTAAGAGCATACAAAGCACACATCCAGATATCAGCAATTTAAAAGTATGTTTTAAATTCAGTCCATACAGCTAGATAAGAATAGGACTTTTTGCTTTACTAGAGTTCAGGAATCAGACCTTCTACTTGAATCACACTGAAATCCATGCTTGAGATCAAACAGTAAGAAATCTACCTTAAAGCAAAGAATCACAGAATGGCTTAGGTTGGAAGGGACCTCAGAGATCATCTAATCCAACCTCCCTACCATGGGCAGGGACACCTCTCAACTAGACTGGGTTGCTCAAGGCTGCATCCAACCTGTCTTTGAACACCTCCAGGGAGGGGGCATCCGCAGCTTCTCTGGTCAGTCTATTCCAGAGTCTCACCACCCTTGTACTGAAGAACTTCTTCCTAAGATCCAGTCTAAACCTATTCTCTTTCAGTTTAAAACCATTTCCCCATGTCCTATTGCTGGTCACTCTTGTGAAAAGTCCCTCTCAAGCCTTCCTGTAGGTTCCCTTCAGATACTAACTTCAGAAGGCAGTTAAAAGGTCCCCCCAAGTCTCCTCCTCTCCAGGTTGAACAATCGCAGCTTCCTGAGCCTATCCTCATAGCAGAGGTGCTCCAGCCCCCGGATCACTTTTGTGGCCCTCCTCTGGACTCCTTAAAGAAAGGCACTGTTAAGATGATGGCATTTTCAGTAATCAATAGAATGACATTAAAATAGCTGAGGAGCTTTATGGTCTAAACTGTGAGCTTTTTCTCCTAGTTTTGGGGCTTTTTCCTTGCTGTGGTTTTTTGTCTGTTTGTTGTGGTTTTGGTTGGTTGGTTAGTTTTTTTGTGCTGTTGTGGTTTTTGTTTGGTTGGTTTTTTGGGTTTTTTTTTGGTTTTGTTTGGTTTTCTTTCAAAGTCGTAAGCCTGACTGTAAAGTAATACAGAGCTTTTCATAAGGCATGTCAAATTCACATCTCCCTAAAACATAAAAGACATTGGAAATCTACGTTATAACTCAGAGATGCAGTTCAACCACAGGAAAGCTCAAGTTTCAGGATCAAACTGAACTTAGGGTTGAAAATTTTCAATGTCTGGGCAATTCTATTCAATCAAACAAGTCTTCCTGTCAATTTCAGTTATATTTGTCATGCTCAAAGGTTTTTTGCTTCCCCTCATAGCTACTATATATAGAACCAACTAACTGTAATTAGCAATTTTCAGAAAGGCCAGAGACAATTATTAAACCCTTAAAGAGAAGGTATTATTAATGGTATTTAACATGTACTTGCACATACCTTTTCCTTTGTAACAGTGCATTCTTATGAGGTATCTTTCCTCTGTCACAACTCGCCGATCACCATGCCAGCACTACCATTCACTTGACTCTTGGTTGGTTCACTGATGTGAAATCGGTTAAAAATAGTTCTTGCCCAGAAGTATTACTTGAAACTGAAGAAGTTTTTTTGATTGCCTCTACAGAGGAAGCAAAGCAGAGGTGGGAACAACAGTCCCCCAAGGCCTGCATCTGCAGGAGGTGCCGCTGGCAGAGCCTAGCAAAGCGACTTAAAAAGTGTAACATGCAGGCTTTGCACTGCTTCCTCTGGGCTAAATGATCTTCCTCTGTGAGATGGTCATAGACTTAATGTTAATCCTTCTGGTCCTCATTTGTCAAAAGTAAGAAAGTACTCAAAAGCTGCAGCTGCTCTTCTGCCCTTTCTATTGATTGGAAGATATAGCTTGCCAACATGAAGGATCCATAAACTTTGTCAATAAAAAAAATAGCTTCTATCTCATGCTAAATATGCTATCATATGATGGCTTTCTACTTCAGAAAGTTAATCAAGCAAACCCTCTCTTCTTCTGAAGTACAGAAATAATCAGGTAATACATAAGTACAGGGTACAAGTGCCATACTTAAGTACAGAGTAATACATAAGCACAGTCTGTAATTCTTTATTTTACAGCATAAATACCTAGCGTGCCAATTCTATCACTTATACTGTATTGCATTTTAATTGCTATTTCGTGGCCTGCCAAAGAGAGGAAGGATGGAGAAAAAAACAAAATACAGACAGTGGCCCCACCTTTGGTTGCTACACAACCGTAGTCTACATATCTGTTTGCTTTTGTAATGTTAAACACATTTTCTTCATGAAAGCGTGGTTTTGTAGATGGGCGGTGCTCTTTGCTACTGTTCATTGTTCACAAGGTTTTATAGGATCCTTCTCTTTGCAAGATCTACTTGCAACAATAAAAACTGGCTTCTTCCAACAGTCACGTCCTGCACCAGCCATATACACCTCAACAGCTCAGATGAGTGGTGGCAGTGCTACATACAGATACTTTCCAAGCACAAAGACAGCCCTCCCAGCTCTCCCTGTTCCCGCCCATTCCAAGAAGTAAAAAGCAAGAGCCAGACATCTATAAGCACAAGCTACACATTTTCTCAGCCTTCTGGTCTCCCCTCTGGCCAGTTGCACAAGGGCTTTTTCTACTCTGGCTCTTCCACTGGGATGATTTACATAGCAACAGCACACTGATCTCTCCAGGATAATCTCTATGTATAGGGAACATAGAACACTCACGCCCACCTTTCTCACCTCTAACCATGATGAAAGGCTTGGTGAGGTATTAATGTCTCTGGTAGTATTTCTGACAGTACCTGGCATCTTTCCCCCTCCTTGCCAGCAACAGTAATCATTCCTAGGGTTTGCCTGTTAACATCTTTTTTGCACCATTACAGACTCTGAAGATGCTTCACATGCTCACCAGCTCCCTGCTCCATCTTCCCACGGATCAACTTTCACTTGCTTCATTCACAGCTACTAGTCAGGTAACAGCAGCCATAGTGAAGGCAATTCTGTAAAGCTTAACCTGTCCCATGAAACAATTTACATAAAGCATTATCCAGAGCAGAACGAAGTGTAGCGATATATGCATACAAGAGGAAATGAATGTGAAAGAACAAGAGAAACAATAGAGAAAAGCAGTTCCTCTGTTCCATCTGAGTACTCCCTAGGCAAGCAATCCTTCCTCCGGGCCTGCATATAGGAAGCTAGCTGATGTAATCAGACTGGAAACAACTACATCAAGGAGAGCTATCCAAAGCAACATGATGCCCACAGATATGGGTAAGTATGAGAACATACTGGTTTCCACACATAAGCCTGAGAATTAAGGCAAAAGACTTGCAAATAGTTTTACTGGTTCTAGTCAACTACTACTTTCACTGAAGCCATACCCTTTCTTCTTAGCCATAGTTAGTGAAAATTCTAGGTTGAAAAACATCCTTCCCAACATTTCTTCTTCCTAAATAATCAGAACATGTATAAAGAAGTACATTTCTGCTCCTCTAGCTGCTCAGTACTACTAACTAGGCATGGAGGGTGTGCTGGAGCCTGTTGGTTAACAGCTAGTAGACTAGTGGGCTGTCGGCAACAAAAAGGCTCCTTTCCCCATCCTTACTAAACTATTTCTTCCGAACTATAATTATAAATGTAAGAAATACCTTTATAAAATATCTAAAGTCAAGGAAGCTTTGCCCAGCCTCTTCATATACAAATTCGTAGCTATGCGTTAACAGCCCAGCTTGTACTCAAAGGCTGCTGCACAGCTGGGCCAGCAGAAGCACCAGTGGATGGACAGTATTCCCTGGCTCAGCCTGGGCCCGTACTGCCACACCAGCTCGCTCACTCTGCCATCATCCACGCTAACTAGGAGCTGGCTCTCCTTAAACAGGAATCCAGAGGTGAAGAAAGCTTGTGTCTCCCATGGACAGCTGTGACCCAATCTCAACCAGATACCAACAATGTACACTTTTGAATGGATCACAAAGACAAAGGAGATAAAGCAAATGGAACCCTGGGGATGCTGACTGTGCTGGTTTTGACTGGGGAGAGTTAATTTTCTTCACAGCAGCTGCTATGGGGCTGTGTTTGGATTTGCGCTGGAAACAGTGTCAGTAGTTCAGGG
>JAAGNO010014518.1:3225-32808 GCA_033439905.1 Ceryle rudis | reverse complement strand
TTCCTGGAGATGGCTCAACACCTGCCTGCCCATGGGAGGAAAGTGGGCAGTGAATTCCTTGGTTTGCTTTGCTCGTGCGCACGGCTTTTGCTTTACCTATTAAACTGTCTTCATCTCAACCCACGAGCTGTCTCACTGTGACTCTTCTGATTCTCTCTCCAATTCCACTCCAGGGGAAGTGGATGAGTGGCTGGGTGGGGCTTAGTTGCCAGATGGGGTTAAATGATGACACAGTTCTTCCAAAACAAGAAAAGCAAGCATTAAAATAAAATAAAAGTCAAGAGTTTAGAGTTTTTCATCATTTGAAGATGATGAAGAAACCCAAACCGTAATATCTTATGGAGATTCTTCTTAAAAAGGTCTGACAGAAGTATAATTCTGTTACCAAATTTCTATTGGATAGTTCTTTCCTGAAGGGGAAAAATAAATTAACCCACACATTAAAGGTACTTTTATTGAAAAATCGTATTTTAAAGCCACAGAGACTTTTATCCTTAATTAGGATTTATGTAATTTAAAATGCAAGTTCTGAGATCTCTTTTCCCAGACAAAATTTAGAACTTACACCCCAAAAAGTTAGAAATACTGCAACTGCCAAGTCACTACAAAACAACAATAGTTAATATACACTTTTTCCTCCTAAGCTTTGCGTGAGCCATGATATTAATTCCTATTCTATAGGTACATATTTTTGAAGTCATGCACATCTCATCTATTATGAAGCTAAGAGCACACAGCTGTTACATACAGATTATCCTGGTAAGAATGGAAAATATTGACTCAACACCAAGCAACTCTAGGTACAAAAAAATCTCTTTAAATACAGTGCCTCGCCGTTTGTGTGGTCCTGGGGTATCCAATATATAACTAACAAACTCCATCCTCACATTTAGAACAGAACCATATGTTCACTTTGCAAATGTCTGTGGCTGTTTACAGATACACAGCCCTCCATCAGAGATCGTTAGTGCACAGCAGGTGAAACTGAAGTTGTGAACAATCATCAGCTATTCCAGTGCAAAGTCTGGCACATTAGCATGAATGACGTGGCAGATTTAAGCTAAATCACCTAACCTTGCACTGGAAAAGATAATTCTCTTTTGTTGCTCTTCATGAGCAGTGATAGACCCATGCCTTTGACACTGCTCTCTCGACCAGTTCACAGGTACAGGTCTTCATCATCTCTTGCAATTATAGTCCACACTTAGAGGTTTTGCTTGCTCTAGTGAAGGTCAACAACATCCAAGAGAGAACTGTGTGGTTAAAAGCACAATCCCTGATAGGGAATGGATTTTTTGTTTGCTTCCAAGTTACTCTTTAACAAAGCAGTAAAAATAAGCAATAGTGAGAGCCACTTACATAGTTTGCTGCTTTCCTACACTGCACATCCTTCAAATAATGTGCCTTGTAACAGGCTAAAAAATTCTGCTTCAATTTTTCTCCATCGGACAGTTAGGAACTCTGGAAATAATCCACTAAGTAAGATGAATAACCGTTACAATTAGTTACTCAGCAGCGATTGCTGCTTGATAGGTATTACATTTGTCATAAAAGTTTCAAAAGAGCAATATTAGTTAAAGCAAATGAAAAAGCCACAATACTGCTGACATTGCAAACGGTGGCGGCAGCAGCAACCTCACTAGTCTGCTAAGGACCAACTCTTCATTCTTCAGAGAATGGAAAGGTCTTAAGAATTTAACGTGACACAAAAGTTTATATGCTTGGGAACCTTGAGGCTAAGACACAGATTTTTTTTTTTTTTTTTTTAGACTAGTGCAAAAAAGCGTATCAGAATATCTTTTGATAACTTACAGTACAGATAACAGCTCAACTCAAAGTGTTTCCCATTGGATCTCATAAAATCAGGAAACTCCTTAGTATTAAAAGGACAGAGTGGTATCAGATCAAGTCTATTCACCAATTTTATCTCTATTTGTTCTCTTTCTGGTTTTGATCACTAAATAAAAAGTACTATTCTTACTTTAATTCGAGGAAATCTGTCATTTCTATTTCAGTTCTGCAATCTGGTATCTATGGTTAGACACAGTGCTGTAGTTAAGGCTGGCTTAGTTTGTGTAAGGTCCCCTTTCTCTTCTCCCACTAACACATTCTCAATTTAATTCACATTTTTCAACTCCAGCTAGTCTGATTTATTTAAGGAGAGAATTTGCAGTGTGAGCTGAAAGCACTCTCAACATGTTCAGTGAAATAAGCTAAAGGTTTCAAGATTTTAAATGCAAAGCACAAAATGCTTTCTACTAATATTTTAGAAACTTCAGTAGCAAAGCATTGATATGATTTAAAGAAAATTAACTTTTCTATAGCTAGTCCATCCTCACACCAGCTGTGCTGCTGTGTTCCATTAATGCTACTGAAATCAATGCAGTGTTAGGAGAATTCAAGTAGTAGTCAAGTGGTTAATCAAAATGCAGCCCAGGGGAGCACTAACAGCCCCCTTCAGCATTACTAATACAGCTTAGGACTGCAGTGGAAAATATTCACGTGTGGTCCTCCGCACAGTTATTACACTGTGCTGCAACAGCAAGGCTTGAAAACACACAGTTCTCCCCAGCTCCACCCTACTGCCTTTGTGGGAGGCAAATGGACAGCAAAATGGGAAAAAAACTGCTTGATATTATATAGTGTGGAAAAAGAATACAATAAATAAGGCACAATAAATACGAGTCAAAGCAAAGCACTGCCATGAGAAAGCTGTAATCTTGGCTATTAGAGCCACTGCAGCCCACATCCTATTCCATCTGGTACACACTGACATTGTGGGGACACCTGGTTTGTTTTTTAAGGCAGGACCATACAGAACACTGTATGTACTATGTTAACTGAAGAAAAGTCTACTGTAGTCTCTTAAGAGAGGTAGACAACTCTGGAAATTCAGAATAATATGTATATCTTACCCTTTTGTGATCTAGTTTGTCTCTTCAAGTACAGAACTACAGGTGAACTCCTGCTGCAGACTGCTAAAACTAATGAGGCTGTTACCTGTGTAACAAAGTTCACTGGAAAGGGAGTCATGGAAATGGATCAACTGATCATGAAGTTACCCAAGTCTTCCTCCCCACCTTCAGTGTGTCAGCCCCAGGTTTTTAGGAAAAGGAATATGGAAACACCATGACAGAGGTCCTTATTGCCATAGTAACATAAAAAAAAAAAAAAAAAAAAAAAAAAAAAAAAAGGCCTGCTTGAAGCTTTTCCAAAGCTGACTTGTCAGCCTGCCTTACTACATATTCATGAAGGATGCCAGATACCTGACAGGCATCCAAGCCATCATGTCTTAAATGACAAGTAAATACTGAAGGCTGCATCCTAATGAGTGACTTTAAAGATGTTAACACTGAAGTTGTTAAAAGAGAGCTCAACAGCCAATACATTAGAACAAGTTAGTGCATAAGGCAGAAAAACTATGGAAACTTTGAACAGATACACCAAAAATATTCTCCCTCACTAAGCAGTGAGATGGACAGCAACCCGATAGTTAAGTGTTCTTAGTCTTAGAAAGAGTTCTCCAAGCACCAGCTATGCGCAACGGGGGCGTGGAGGAGGATTTGACATGAACCTTCACTTGCTCATTTTTGTAGGATCAAAGACACACAATTAATATCTTCACAAGTGACACTTTTCAAGGCAAAAGAACATTTTGTAAACAACGAGTCTGGCACAGTTTTTGCTGCAATTATACTATCTGAGGTGTTAGATGATTACACTTGCTATAAAAACAGCTTTTCACTGAACAAGCACAGTCAGAGTGATGACAATGGCCTCTGAGCACCTTGGCCCTTGCTTGAAATAAACTTGTCTTTATTTTTAAAAATTTGATTTGCAACATGCATATTCAGAATTAATACCAGTATTATTCAGTAGTGTTTTAAAGCCTGAAGAATTGAAACAGTTGCTTTTAGTTTGCTTAAATCAAGTTTTTCCCGTAGTTTGCCAGAACACAGGAAGAGTTCACAATTTAGAAAAAAACCAAAACAGCCAAAACACCCCAAAGCAAAGCCCAAACCAAACCCAACCCACAAAAATAAAATAAAAAAAATAAAAAAAAAATCACATGAAGCAAAACAGAACAGATTCTTTGATCATGTTTGTGCAAGCAGATTGCTCTATCTGATGAAATGTACATAGTGTAGTAGTCTCACCAAAAAAAAAAAATAAAATCAAGGATTTCTTTCACAGTTACCTTAGAAAAGCACAACTGTTAAAAGCCAAGTTGCCTAAACCAAACTTATCTTGTGCCTGTCACATGGAACGAAGGATTTAGCTACAACAGAAGCAGCAATTTAGACAAGCTCTGCTTGAAAGTGGCATGGTTTCCTGTTTTCCCTTTTCTGTTTAATCATCTCCAAAACAGCAACTTGAAATTTACCTGGGGTGTTATTTGTGGCAGTGCCTCAAAGCTTCCTGTTCTAAAGGCTGACAAAACCTCTTATCTGCTACGCACCCAAGGTTTAGCTGAATACTTTCTTGTCTGTGTGGGAATACATTACTTCCCACAAATGTAGAAAGGACAGCTACCCAAATATCTTAAAAGCTTTTCATATGTAGCTTGGATAAAGACAGTGTAGAGAAAGATAAGGAAAGAGGACTTTATTGATTCTGAAACCAATCGGCTGAAGCCTCATAAGCATTTTTATTAACAATTCACACTTTCCTAAATGAAATGCAGGTTCTGAAAAAGCAGTTGAAAATTATCAGTATCAAAACAACCAGATTGTTCAATGGTTTGAGGACAGAATTAAAATGAAAGTATGCTTACGGTTTGTCATGTGGATCTGAAAAAAAACCCAGTAAACCAACACCCAACCTCCCACTCAAGCTATCCAAGGTGCTCCATGGCTTTGCTTTTTAACATAGCCCTCTAGCAGAGGTCACATCCTCAACTCTTTTTGGATTAGGATTAAAGATATTTGTGATACTAAGATCTCATTCTCTACTAGCCTTTCACATAACCCAAAAGAGAAGATGTTTTGCTCCTGGGCTTCTCTTAATGAAAGATTCTGTAAAACCTGCTTCAGAGGAAGAAAGGAAGTGTAGCACCACATTACAAACAGTAAATGTAAACACACTAAGGATATGAATACACAGTACAGCCTACATATAAATTAGCAAAACTAGTCATCTGAGAGTCTGAAGAGAGTGATTTCTGATGTCTAAATGGGAACTCAAAAAGTTAATCAAATAAAAGCTTGGGTTCACCTACTTCAGAGATAGCTGAGCTACAGTTCATGTTAAATGTTCAGAATTTCCTCCTACGAACTGTTACCATGTTCTTATTACCAATGAGCATAATCCAGATTGATATTCTTCAGATGCTTTTATAATTTCCAAACACTCCCTACCTTTTAAACACTGAGTCATATTCTTAAGGTGCTTGCCCATCTGCCAAAGTACAGTTATACACCTTGATCAAAGAATATGTTTTACTTATGCTACATAATCTACAAATACCAGCATATGTGAGGTTTCAAGAGGCTACTCTATTGAAAGAAAAAGGCACGGGCTCTGTACCAAGTCATACCTATCCCATAAACTGCTTGTTTAGACTATAGCGCTCAAAGCAAAGGCTAAGAATTGATCAAAATTAATTTTAGGAAGACACAAACATTTCTATTAGGCTGTTCCAAGGCACCAACAGGCATGATGGCTACTGTTTGACCAGAGTTTATTCAACCTCTGGCCGTGTTAATAAGCTGAAACCGGTATTTTTTCCAAACTGCCCAACAGTTCATTTCCCATGCCACTGCCTCCTTGGAGCTTTGCTGATAGGCTCTTTAAGAGAAGGTGTTGCTCATTTCTTCATGAAGCAGTTAATAATGGATTATTTTAGCATTACAATTCAAGTTACACCTCCTCCCATTTCAATGCTTATGTCTGGAGCTTCCCAGACTTTTTGGCTCACATTATCCAACACTGTCAGTCAAGAAAACATTCTGGTTTGTTGAACACTGCTTTTTTTGTATTAGATATAAGGAAGAAGTTCTTCACCATGAGGGAGGTGAGACACTGGAACAGGTTGCTGAGATGTGGATGTCCCATGACTGGAAGTGTTCAAGGCCAGGTTGCATGGGGCTATGGGAAACCTGGAAAGTAGGTGTCCCTGCCCATAGCAGAAAGGTTGGAACTATATGATCTTTAAGGTCTTTTCCAAGCCAAACCAGTCTAACATTACAGGATTCTTGTATTATCACAATCCTCTACCCATAGCATCTGGATACTGTTCTTAGGTACTGCTTCCTGCATACAGAAATGTAACTAATAAATGAAAATTCTACTTGCAGAGAGGCTTTGTGAGGAGAAATGTTGACTAATCATCATCATCTCTGTTCTTCCTCATTTGCAAATAAAAGAGCACTACTTTTTTTTTTTCCCATGGAAGTTTTACTAATACTTAAAAATACACAACGAAGGAAAGCTCACAGCACATTCGGATTGACAAGTCTAGCCTGCCATACTAGTCGGTCTAAAATTTTAAGAACAATACTATAATTTGCTCAAGTTTGTGCCCCGTCATAATCAGCAATGAGGGCAAATATTTACAGTATAATCACCTTCCTGTCATTCTATTCTGCCTTATTTTATCAGTTGTATCTACTCAGGTAGTCTATAACACACAGTAAACTTTACACAAGGTCAGTGAGGACAAAGCACAGATTTCACGATGATTAGTGACTCCACTAGTTACTACCAAGGTTTACAAGCAGTGTCAATAGATTCTGAGGCACATCTTAAGCCTGCATGAAGATTCATTTGTTTCAGAAAGGCTTTCCATAGGTAATGGGACACGGTTATATAGACTGTAGAATCAGGTCTCAGTGCACTGTGACAGGCCAATCCAAAAATAATAAATCCATGAAGTAGCTCCGCTGGAAGCAGAACTCTTCTAGGAAAATCTGCTAATGACACTGCTCTGTCGCACTGATGAATGAGGCTATAAAATGCTTTATTTACTTCAGAGTTTTAAGCAGCAACTCTGAGACAAAAAAGATTTGCAACAAAAGAAACTCGAGAAGTATTAAAAAAAAAAAATACTAAAAATACTGAACATGATGTTGTCAGGATCTCCATACATACTATGGTTGCCCAGACAGAGTGAAATTACTAACAACAGTTAACCGGAATTTGTCTGAAATCAGCATTAAAATATTACAGATTATAAAGAGAGAAATGCTAATCCTATGATGTTTACTTTCTATGATCACTTCATAGCATAACAGCTGAACAAACTATTGTAAAGAAAACAATAGAAATATCACTTGTGTTTGTGTACATATACGTTTCAGCTCCAGTAAAATGACAAATTGTTGGGTAACAAAATGCCTTCTCTGCAGCAATTTTCAGATTACCTCAATTGCTCCAGTACAATAAAAAAGGATGCTGTTGAAATATTACAGACAAAACCAACAATGTAGCTGGTATTATAATCACAGTGTTTGCTTACCTGGCTTATTTTCTGAACAATTCCTTCCTAACAGAAAAGATATTTATATTACGATCTTACTGGAATCATATGGCTTCCAGAGTTTGCTACTGTCAGGAAACTGCTATGAAGAAGAGAAGTAGAAACAAGTTTTTCATTTCCATTTGGTTGCCTCTAATCAGATGAATTTCCACCGATTGCTTCAAATGGATGAATAGCAGGCATTTGAACACAAGGATTAGCTTCAAGCTCTATTCTACCCACTGGTTATCATCCAGCCTGGAGATACCTGAACAGCAGCACTATCCAAACAAGCATCAGAACAATACATTAATCAAACCTTAAGGAACTGTTTCCTGAAGGTTTTTCTGTTGCTGTTTAATACAGTTGCTTCAGATATTTTAAATTTAGTTGTACCAAGAGTCAATCCAGTACCCGAAGGGAACCTACAAGAAAGCGGAGGAAGAGCTTCATTTTAAAAGGGCTTGTAGGGACAGAATAAGGGGTACTGGCATTAAGCTGGATGAGGGTAGATTTAGACTAGATTTTAGGAAGAAATATCTTTACAGTGAGGGTGGTGAGACACCAGAACAGATTGTCCAGAGGAGTTGTGGATGCCCCCTCCCTGGAAGTGTTCAAGGCCAGGCTGGGCAAGGCCTTGAGCAACCTGGTCTAGTAGAAGGTGTCTCGGCCCATGGCAGGGAGGTTGGAACTAGATGATCTTTAAGGTCCCTTCTAATCAAAACCATTCTAGGATTCAAAAGGTAAAAAAATAAAGCTCTAATGAGACAAATAGCCGCAGAGCAAAAAGCCATGTAAACACTGCAAACCTAAAACTACCAAGCTCCTTAAATGTTGCTTTTGAGTACTAAAATTGTGAATCTAGCAAACTCCAAGAATAACAAACAAAATACAATTCACCCTAAGAACTGATAAGAGATGTTTCTTAGTCAGGTAAGAACAATGATTCTTTTTCTATAGAAGTATAAGCAACAACATGAGTGTGCTTCTTGCAATTACCTGCAAATCTATTGAAACAATAAACAGCATCAATTCTCTCTTTTGTCTAGCTACAAAAAGAAAACACACAGGGAAGTTTTTCATTTCATATATAGACCAAAAACTATAACAGTACTGTATTAGCTCACTTTCCATCAAAGTGGAAGGTTTCCAATGAAGATCTTGTGTTTTATCCCTTGTGGTAGCAACATGGCTCACCCTATTAGCAGTCTGCAGGCACTACACTTCTGGGATCACTTGATTCTAATCTGCCTTCAGTCTAACCAAGACAAGAGACACAGGCAAGAAAAAAAGAAAAAGGTACCACAAGGTAAACAGTAGTAAATCACACATGCAAAGTGATGCTGTAAACGCCTGTAACCATATTTTTACTATGTGGCAAGAGAAACACAAAGGTCTGTCTCACCAATAGATACCATGCCTTTAGCATCCTGGTACAGAAAAATGCAGTTAGAACAGAGCAGCAACTCTGCTGGTACTCTCCACTCAGGTAATCATTCCTACATCTGCTCTCCCAGACTTCCTTTCAGTGGCATTACCCTACCAAAGGTAGCATCTGTTTTGAAAAATTTAAGAGGATAACACCCTGTCAACAGAAGTATTTATTTTTATTGTAAACACCAGCACAGGCAAGACTCAGGAAAACAGTTATCAACCTCTTTATCAAGTTACCCTAATGACTGCTCTGCTCCCTTTTGGGGACTGCAAAGATCATTACCAGGGTGGATTCAGACCTTCTATTGGTCAAGACTTGGCTGTTTAGACTTGGTGGTAGAGCAAAATGCAGGGCAATGGACGCAGCAGTACGAACAGCAAGTTTTATTCAGTGTACCGACCACATTCACAGCTGGGAACACTAAAGGAACTGAGATGTTCAGGTGAAGAGGCCAGTAAGGCATTCTACCACCACAGGATGACTCAAATGCTTCGAGAAGTTTTAAGAGTAGGAAACAGTCCATTCACAAGATGAAATTAATTACTTCAAATAATGTTTTAAAATGTATATTTATTTCAGCTGAAGGCACCACGTAGGTCACCTCTGTATCAAATCAGAAGAGCTATTTAAGCAGAGCAGGGAAGGACATTTTTAAATCATAACCAGCAACAAACCTAAGAAAAGTTTTCGTTCAAATAACCAATAAAAGTCACATGGTAGAAATGCAGAGTGGATTTATACCAACCTAAGTAATGAAGCTTAGCTTCTCTTTCATCACTCAAAAGCACAACCATTTTAATTATGAAACATCTACTATGAATCACTGGACTGAGGACTGCTGTTGGCACAGGCTAGACTCGTTGTCCTAAGACATTCAAAATACCAAACACTGAAAAACAGTGTTATGGTCAAAAGAGGAAAAGACAGATTAAACAGCCCATAAATATCTTACAGAATTGTCATACCTACCTGCTACATTAAGCTTTTCAGCTGCTCCTAAGCTGGGAGCAGAAGTGGTAGTATTGTTGGTAGAGTTTGCTCCTGTTCCATTAAGTACAAGATTTTCCACCTTGGACTCTAGCTTCCCAATGCGCTGCAAGATATTATCCAACAAGACAGCAAGTGTCTTCTTCAAATCTACAAATCAAAATGAAAAGTTAAATTGCTTAATAATGCAATGCACACTGTCAGACAGAATCAAAAAATAGATACAAGAATGAGACTGGAATACATTACAGACACTTCCCCAGTGCAAATCTTTGTCATTAGCAGTTCTATGCACTAACATTCCCTTCTTCGTTTAGCCTCAGATACAAGTTTCACTAGAGGTGGAGCATGTCTTCCTGGGTCACTTTAGAAAGCACACTGCAACTCATATACATATAGCCTATATTGAGGGTTAAGTGTGTGCCTAATAAGAAGCTAATAAGAAGCTGCATAAACAATAATGAATCTAAACCTAAATCCACATTCAAGCACTATCAGAGGAGCAGTCAGGTAAAAGCTCAGTCACTTGGAATCAAAATTCCCCTTCCCAGAAGGGACAGTCTTCAGCCAGTACATAAACCTTCTCTTGCATCTCCTCCACCACAAACAGGTTCTGCACTGGCAGAAAAAAAAACCTTCAACCTTTTTTTCTCATATATACAGAACACCATAAATCACCTGTTTCTTTTCTTCAGTCTACTGGTGATTGCCTCTACCTATTTGGTCTGACACAGCACTTCCAGTGGAAAGCAATAAACAATAATAGGAATTTGCATATCAAATGACAACCCAGACAGAGTTCTCTGATACTTTTTCTTTCCCTTTTCTTTTGTTCAGATTTCTTGAAAGTAGCACAGACAGTTGGACAAGCTAAAAGAACTGTGGGCAAAAGGGGAAAAACAGACCACCATGAGACTAAACTGTATAATTATAGTGGCCACAAGCCAAAGAAGATGAAAGAAAGTATTGTTCTTTGTTCATTTACCCTTGTCTCAGGATTAAAGAAGTTGGCATGATGAATTTACATTATTTTCCTATTTAATTACATAAAATAATTACATGTGTGTACGCACAATACATTTTCTGCTTTCCACAACTTTAGCATCAAATAACCTTCTGAGCTGTAACAGAAAATTTCTCCATACATCTGAAGAGATTCCCCTGCCCCTACATCAGTTGAATTACTTTTGCCACACTTACTCTGTGCTCCCTTTATTTTTTTTTTCCCATGACTAGCTCAATTCGTGTGCAAATGAGAGAGTAATTAAGAGAAGGCTATTAGTTTTAGAAAGCTTATGATTCTTTTTTCCAAATAAGAGTTGTATTTATTCCATAGAGCCATAGAGAAGATCTTTTTCTTTATAACTGCATTTTTCTTTGTACTTTAAAGAACAGAAGATGGAATCTTAAGCACTAAAGATCTGGACTATTTTAAAAGGGGGCAGAAGTCACACAATGTTATAGTCTGCAGAAGAAAAGAGTGAAGCAGGGATTTAACATGAACAAAATCATGGTACGGAAAGAGGAAAACATCTGGGAAAAAAGAAGTTAAAAATATTCAGGAAGCAATGAAGAAAAAACATAAGACACAGAACAGCATACAGAGATCATAAAGACAGAAATGGCTAAACTTTGTAATTTTTTAATGCTGATACCAAAACACTGATATGAGAGGCTGCTTACAAGAACAAACAAGCAATTGGAGGCTCATGTGAGAAGGAAAGGACAGAAGCACAGACTCATAATTATTTTTGTAACAAAACCCCCTGTTTACTGCTATAGAAATCTCATACTCACCATGTGTAACGGGACTACAATTTTTAAAAGGAAGGTGTTTGATCCCCCTACCTGACAGCTACTATAGAGTAGAAAGAAAAAGTGAGAAAGTGAAGAAGCTGTGCAATCACAACTGGGAAATGAAAATCTTTTGGGTGGGTAAAAGCAAGCAGACTCAAAACTTACAGAAATCACAACTGTGTTCACTAATAGCAATTAGAGAACAAGGAATAAAAAGGCTAAACAGCAAGAGTGTTAATTTTCATACATTACTGAACCAACTTCATTAACATTAACCAATTTTCATTAACATCGGTCATTAATGAGCTTTTTCCTGAACAACCAACCTGATCATTCGCTACCAAAAAATCATCTGGCATGCCAAAGAGGATGAAATAATTTATTAAGCCATTACTTTACTCTGTTTCAAAAAGTATTATGTAATATGGTGTTACTCATTCACCGTGGCACTAAAATTTTAAATACATCATCATTATTTTTCATCCTTCCTTAACTGAAAACACCTGTCCAAACTTGTCTTTATATTTAAAATTCTTCTTAGCCATGGAACTTGAAATTTCTACCCCAAACTTAGCTTTACCTTCACAGAAGCATTATAAAGTTACTTCACTCACTTCCAAATGCTGTTTAACTTCTCCTAGGGAACTTGACCACTATTTGGCAGCAAGTCAACTTATTCCTTGGCAGGATTTGGACCAGGAATTGAATGCCACAGGCAATAAGCTGCTGGGGGATCTTAGCTCAAGTTCCTGTACCCTCAGACCTAGCTAGGGCACATTGTAATGCAGTTACCTTTCAACTTCTGGAGAGATATTGTTTGGGATTTTGCTTCAATTCACCTACCATCGAGCACCACTACAAATAATGGAATGATGGCTATATAGCAGCCCAGGCTTTTGTTTTAAGCCTACACACACAATTCTGTAGGGACCTCCACTTTCTATAGGTCTTCAAACTAAACATCGATCCAGTACCACTCTACTTAGCTTGTGTTGCTTTGTAAGATTACAATTATCAGTATAGCTCAACATGCAGTCACAAACCAGTAGAGGTGACAGAATAAGGAGGGCTTGTTCTTTAAGCAACAAAGCAATGTAATTGTCAGCTATGTTTGGGATAATAATCTCAGGCTTACAGGCAAGCACCTTCATACAAACTCAAAAATTTGTTTTTTAGAGGGAAAGAAACAAGACATGGAGCAAATCTCCCAGCAGGATATTTTCATTACATGCATCAAAAGGTAAAGAGTATTAAGAGAAAGCTAGAGAAAAAGTCGCAGCTATTATCTGTTGCATCCTAATCTTTATTCTTTGTCTAAGCCTATTAAAAAAAAAAAACTGTACAATTTCTTCAGAGATGAGTATTAAGGAAACTGTAACAGGAAACAAATGTAGATGACTAATTAGCCATTAACTTTCCAGATAGCCTGAAAGTGCATAGTTAAATAGGAAAGGAAGTGAGTATAAAGAAATCCTGAACAAGTAAGGAATATGACATGATCTTATCAGATTGAAAAGGGGGCCACATCTGACCTGAAACTGGATTCTGTTTTTATTTTTTGTAATATATTCTGGTAATCTGCTTTGTTCTTTTCTGCATGCTTTGTCTCACACATGCACACAAACTGAAATCTCATGTTGCATGAAATGGAAGAGAGTAAGCATTAAAATTTACTGCCAAACAAAGGACTGAAACTCCCAAGAGGAGTTTTCTACCCTGAGGAAAATACAACGTATTTAAGCTTTATTTAAGTTTATGTCAGATAAACAAACTTTAAGTAAATTGACTGAAGAAAGAAGCGAAATGGGAAAGAAGAAATAAACATAAAAGGTCTCCACTTTATCAGTAAGGCAAGTTCTTCTTCCAAAAAGAGTTTTAGATCATTGACACACAAATTGAAAAGTTTCTCAAGAACAGTAAAAAAGTTTGTATCTTTTTGATAAAGTTCTAACAAATAACCTGAGGCATACTAGATAGAGATACTAGACAGATGTAGTAAAGTTAGCAGACAACTTGATAGCCAAGTGACTGTAAATGTAAAATTTATCCCATTTCATAGCTACAAGTGAAGACTCTTTTCTCCAAGTGTGCAGAAAATCCACAGTGCAAAGTATTGTCAATTAAGCAGCAATACGAAGTAAAACATTTGGACAACTTAGAAACAAACCTTAACCAGATTATCATGTAATCTAGAGCACACACTTACCGTATGCTGTCACTGTCCCAACATAAGGCCCATCAACCACATTTTTATTTTCTTCAGCTAATGCTTTGATGTATCTTTTGCTGAGATCCAAAATTTGCTCACGCAGGACTGAACTGCTTTCATGTTGTGTTTGCTGCTGAATAGTAAAATGCAGAAGCATCATTCCCCAAATGAAACCAAAAGTCACCAGAAAAAAGCCAAGTTTCTGAGAGGATAGCTTCCATGGAGAGAATGCCATGATTCCCAACAGCTTCACACAGTTACGACAAAGGTTCCTAAAGCATGAAGCCAAACAGCACTTTCATGGTCCAGGTATATCAGTATCACAGAGCAGGACTCAGTCTTACTCCGACTCCTTAGTCAATGTATATCCGTATTTCAGTTCCATCCTGTTGAAAGAAGAAAGAAAAGAAGCAGGTTACCACAGCATATTAGAAGTTTTACTAGCTATACTAGGACTTCACTCTAACTGGTACAAAACAGGAGTAGACAATGTGCTTGCTTTGTAAGCATTTAATTTGTATGTATCAACATTGTGCTGTACTAGGCAGAGTACAAAGAAGCTGAGAAAAGCACTGGAAAGAGAACAAAGAGGGAGTGATGCGCCTGAGCAGGTGTAGGACACCTCTCAGTATCTGGATCAAATTCAATGCTTGAAGCAGTTTCTAAGCTGAATTTCAAGGTAAGGCTGCTTTTACATAACTTTTTTGTGTGTGTAAACAAAACTTTGTGATGTTGCCAGTACAGCAATTTAAGACAATTCTCAACATAATTCAGTTCTCAGAAAACACGTAATTTTAGCTGGCAGTGACACTGCTCAGAGTTCCTGGCAAGAGCTATGGCATATGGCTAGATAGGTGATCAGGAAATCAGACTCCCTCAGGGGTAAAGAGGAAAAAAGAAATCTACATTATTTAAGCCAATACACTCTCCTGGCTTATGCTGCAAGCAGTCAGAAGGCTGGAATAATCTCCTCTTGCTCCTGTGTGGCTTCTGCCATGCATAGTTACTCATTATTCATAAAACACAGCCTAATGAGTTTGCTCTTTGCAACTAAATTCAAAACACATACTTCCAAATGCTACAACATGTCATTTGTATATAAAATTAATATTCTCCACACACTAAAGAAAAAGAATTGTAATAATGGCCTTCAAGACACACTAAGACCATCTTTTCATGGTAAACCTGGCACAGACAATCCAAAGGCAAGAAAAGCTCTGTGATGAGGGCTAGAGGCAGGGTCCTTAGCATAAAATCCAGTGAAGTAAGGTAATTAAAAGGTAATTAAGTGCAATCTATCATGTTAAAACAGAGATTTGGTAAAACGTTATCCTTTTCACTTCATAATGCTCCCAGACAGGATTACAGAACATAATGTTCCCTGCCATTCCGCACATGCACAGATAATGCAGATGTTACTCTGGTTTAATAGGATAATTACAGAGCGGCCTGCCAGCAGTGCTCCCTGGTTGTTAAAATTCCCTTTAGATTTTTGCTTTCATTTGAACCAGCAGTTCTGCAGAGAGGCAGAAATACCTTGGGACCGCTCATCTTCCAATATGTCTTGTGTGCATTTAGCATTATTGATTATCATCAATTGTAGAAGTGAATGTGCATTACATTGCAAACTAAAAGCAGACAAGGCAGTGACTGCACCGCCCATTTACGTTGCTAAAAGAACAATTTGTAGCTATCTTTTGCTTAAGGAGGAACGGTGCTGAAAAATTAATTGCAAGTACAGTGAAAAAGATTATAAAGCCCTCAAGCTGACTTTTACCACACTTAAAATATCACAATAAAGAAAAAAAAATGGTCTCGACGGAGAAAATGAGGGACTCTGTTCAATTCTGCTCTCCGTAAACTCAATTTTCCAAGAAATGGCAGAGGGGAGTTTCACTTCTTTCAGTTTCTTTAACTATAGTCTTGGGACACTCTTGGACCAATTAAAAAGTAGAGTATTCTTATTTCATTAAAAACTGAGTGTCTTACTATTCTCTTGCAATATCTGATGTGATAAACTATTTAAATTTCCATAGTTTAAAACAATATCAGAACTTTAAAAAGAAATCTGAAATATTCAAGATTAACTCCCTCAGGGACTTAATTTCAGCTAAGAATTGGCAGTATCCTCTACAGCAGTAAGAGCTGTTGTTATAACCGTATTTCCTTCCCAATTATCAGTTGTGTGTGAAGTGGAAAACCCTGATGAAGAAAGTAAACCTATCATCACCATGTTTTAACAGAGAAGTGTAAGGATTTTTTATGGCTAGTTGTGTAGAAAAAAAACCCCACAGAACATAGTTAACATTAAAAACAGCAATAAAAAAATGCAAGTATTTCAGAGTCTTCTTTTTAAAGTTCTAGAACATTAACAAGGATGATTATAAAAAACAGTGTATGTCTAAACTATGAGAATGATCTGCTTAAATACAGCTGTTGACTTACCTATTCTGTTTATCAACAGAAAAAAAGGTCTTAAATCCACTCAAAAATTCTAAGAAGTTAGACAGGAAATATTAAACTTTTGCCATAAGAAAGGATGAAAATTCACTGGCAGACAGGAGCATGGCCCCCACTATGTCAAGTGCTAAAAGCAACACCACAAATCAGCCCTATTTTTACTGCCATTTAAGCAATTCCAGTGGATACCAACTTGATGAATGGCCACCAACACACACTTAACTAACTTTACAGCACTGCTGGTGGCCATGGGAGGTTTATAAAGTGTATGGGAGAAGAATCTCCATCTCCGGATGTCAAGGACTGCAACACAACAAACTATTCTACAGTTAATTATTACCACAGAGCTATGACAACTCCTTATTTCACATCTAAATGGACAGTGGTCAGTAGATATCAAGCAGTTATTTGGAACATGTAAGGATAGCAGCACAGAAACATCTTGGTGGTATTTCTGTAATGACAAGCAATAACTGAAGTGAGCAACAATTGAAGCAATAAACACATATTGTCTACTATAATCACTCATGGACTTTGATGGTTCCTGCTGACTAATTCTCTCTCTACACATACCAAGTAAGTCACTCCCAAACTTAAGGTGGTAGAATAGTCACCTTATTCTCCCTCTTGCCTTATAAATGTTCTCAAAGAAGCTGATCCTGTTAACTAATAAAGCCCTTTCCTAGTTTAGGCTCCAAAATGCACAGTGGGAGTCACAGCTAAAGTGGATGTGCAAACATGTATTTGTATGTGTCTCTAAAGAATAACACCTCTTTCGAAAGGTGGTGGCCTCAATCTAAGACAACCTGAAGTAATTCCAGCACCCCACTGGAAACTGGATATGTCATAGTAGGAATATAATTCCTCCTGATTTATTAAGAGTAGATAATGTACCAAAACTAAACACCAAGTGTTAAAAACAGGGTGAAAGTGAAAAGTTACTCAAAGCAGAAAAATATCTTTTAATGAAGAACAGCTTTGTTATGTTCTTTAAATTCAGCTCTAATCAGTCCATCTCAGCATAGCTGAGCCAACACACTGGTGTTTTGCTGTCTTTTTTTTTAATAGACCAGTTATACCTTTTGTGATAAACATACCACAATTTAAAACAGAACTGTCTCTACTCATAATAAAAGTGATTTGCCTATTTTTTCTGGAAAAGGGCTACACCCATTTACACCAGCATAATAATTTTAATAATGTTAGTGCTTCTAGTATTTCAAACAGCTTCATAAAAATTACATTTTTTTCTGTTCTGTACTTAATAAAATCCTGCCTAACAGCTGGTAAATTTGCTAATTAGAGGATAACACTACCATGCCTGTGTCATCACACCAAAAAAAAAATGCCCATGCTATTCAGAACTATATGAGGAAAGTATCCCAATGATAAAGTGATTTGTACATCAGAGATGCAAACCACACATTTCTTGGCATTTGAAGCAGTTACTTTTTTTTTTTTAATGCTTAAAATATAGTACAAATAGTTAATCTTCATGTGAACAGCCTGTAGTGACACATATCCATGTATACATCTCCACTTTTTAAAAAGGAGAATTAATAATCTAGAAGAGATCAAGCAAAGTCTCTAAGTATGTATATATATACAAAGCTTGATGCTCTCTGTCCAGTCTGTACCTATAGAAGAAATGGCACTTTCTCAGGGTGAACTTGGACCAGCACTATCCTCAGGTTAGTCAGGATCCAACTGCTCATCAGTGAAATGCATTGTTCCTCACTAGCTCCACAGCTATAAAATCTTAACTGTCTGCAGCCAAAGCAAAGCTGTTGCACCCATGAAAGCAGCAAATTAAACTGTATTTAATTATTAGCTTGTTCTGAATGCAAACATAGCAAACTTATACAGCATGACTCATAAACAATTTATACACACTTTTGTACCAAGTGGCTTTGTAAAAATAGCATTGACACCGCTAGGAACAGGCCTCGGGCCTTACACCAACTGCGTCCTATGCCAAATGTGAAAGGCTCAAATTCTGGCCTCTTACGCCCCTGAAATTATTAGGAGAACTTGCTGTGTGAAGTACAGCTGGGTACCAGGTGCCTCTTGTTATGGTACACAGCTTAGATATGGGAAGAATGAAGACCTTGAAACTACAGGTGCAGGCTGAAAGCAGAGGCACCAAAACTGTAAGCAACTCAGTGATAGTCAATTACTATTCACTGCCGAAGTTCAGCCTTGAGATTTGGAAATAAATCTGCTTTTCTTTTAATAGCAAAAGCTGAAATAGAGAAATAAAACTGTCAAGCAACAAGAAAAGGCAACTGCGACAACCTCAAACATCTTGCCACCAAGGACCACAGCTGTCAGTGTAATGACACAGCACTAGGTCTGTGGTACAGTATGCTCACCATTAACTTCGAGTAAGATTCCTACAAACTAATTGCTTTGAATATGCGGTGGTAATGACTAGGAACAAGTAAGAACTAGCTGTTAGCAAAGTGCCTTGTTAATGAATATCAGGTTAGGGAAGTTCTGATAAAAAGTTTAAAGCTTGTTTAAAACTGTTTTATCAGCCTCCTAAATCTTCAGTCAGAGCAATCTCTCATTCTCTTCTTACATATATCCATATATAAACAAAACCTATCCAGTTGCAACATTATGCCACCATGCCTGCCCCGGCACAATTTGTTACTGTATCACAACCAGCTCAAAGAGGCTTGTTACAGACCAACTGAGGACAAACATCAAGATGTGAATTTCCTCTATTCTTATGAAGGTTATGTTAACCTATAAGCTAACCATAACTCAAGTGTCAATCCAGTGAGCTGCCAACACACCAGAGCTACAGCCAGAAAACACAGTGGTGAGTGAGAACACCTGCCATATTCCAGCACTTCTCTGCTAAGGGATGCCAGGAGTCATGCTTCATGCAGAAGCTGATGTAATGCATCTTAAAAGGGACAGACAATCCTCTAAAAACTCCTTTGTAGGAGTAATGACTCCAGACTGGGAGTGCTATGTTCTCATAGTTTAAACCAGACATGCTTTAAGATATACATAAACTAGAATTCCATGATGATGTTACCACTGTCTCCTACTGCAGCTGTATTTCCTAAACAGATGTGCACTATACTCCAGCTGAAGGCAAATTAATGGATTTCCTGGTACTGCAGTTCTTTATTCCAGCAGGAATATCTCAGCAGATGTCCCACCCCAGCTGGCCAATCTGTGTTCCAAAGTAGTGCAATCCGTGCTGAAGACCCCCCTCCCTCCCACCCCATCCACCCCTCTGATTTTCCTTACTGCAAGATGTTGGCTTTCTTTAGACCTTTTGGAGGCTGAATCTGTCATCTTTCAAACTAGAGCATTAGCAACAGGATAAACTACAGCTTACTACTTAATACAGTGAAATACAAGTTAAATCAAAGAACAGTCATATGCTGTGTTGGTAGACGATAAGAAAGGATAAACTAGATCAGAGAAGAAAAAGGAAACCTGATTTCTGATAAGAATACTTGCATTTCAACACAGGGTGTGTTTATACAGTGTCAACTATCTTCATACCACATACATGGAAATTAAATAACCAATACATTTAGGAAATATATTCTACTAACATAAAACCGTCCACATATCTAAACAAAACTCAGGGCCCTCACTCGTTACATTGAGAATTCAGAGCAGTTCAGTCACTGACCATATCGAATGCCTAAAGCAGAGGGCAGACAGTAGGACACTAAAAGGCTGACTCCATGCTGGCATAGGGTGAGAAGGGCTGTATCCTGCCCTCCCAGCCTGACTGGGTCATAGCAACAAAGAAAGAAAACTACAGCCCTGCAACTCTCTGAGAACTTAGATTAGCTGCTTATTTTTTCTTCCAAAAGATAAATTCAGCAATGTAACATTTTACCAGATTACAGAAGAAACTAAACATCACACCTTAACCTGAAACACCAACCTTGTGGTTACTCTGAAGGGAGGGGAAAATATGATGAGAGTTCAATAAATTTCAAGCCATAAATTTTGAGACACACCTCAAAATATTTCTGTTAAAATAAACTTTCAGCATTCAGTTGTGATCAATCCTACAAAATACAAGACTCCAGTCTTGGTGAGGCTTCCAACTGGCTGAAGGTGTACACATTCCTTATGTACCTCACTGGCAGTCTCCATTCCCAGCACCTCAGGGAAGAAGAGGTAGTTAAAAATCATGCAACTATACCAGACACATCTGGTAAGAGATGTTAATGCCCACGTTTGCTAAGTGCACATTTTATAATTTAAGTTCCTTAGTATATAAAATAAATATATAAAATAATTTCCTAAGCAGAATTATGAAGTCTTAGTTTTGCTCTTCCTTCTGCTGCTCAACTTTATTTTCAGCAATGCTTCTGCCAAACCATTCTTTTCCTCTAGCTGACAGATGTCACTACATCTTCTCTCTCACCACCCATCTACACTTGAAATGCCACCATGTACAGTGCCTGGTGTGGCAATTTGGGATGCAATCCCATGAAGTGAGAAAAGCAGAACAACACTAGGTCACAACAGTAGAAGCAGGACAGATGGACTGCGGGAGAGTACGAGTATAAATAATCCAGGTTTGGGTTTTTTAGACGGGGGGAGCATGTTTGCTTTTGTGCACGTGCATGTAGTAGAAATTGGCTGGAGGTGGTGGGATGAAAGTTAAAGGAGAGAAAAGCAGCACAAGGGCTGCCAAGATGCCATAAACCCAAGTAAATTTTCATCTTGAGTAAGCAGCTTGCCTTCACTTTCAAAAATAAATTTCTCCACTTAGAAACAGTTTGGGTGGCAACCCCACCACAATTTCCCCATGCAGGTCAGGCGGTTTCACAGAGCACTCCAAAAATCTTTCCAGTTTTCTGCCTACGTTATTTCTGTAGTTAAGTTCTACAGGAATAAAACCATCAGAGGTTCGTCCTTTCTTGCCATTTGCTAATGATGATACTTCAGGAAAGAAAGAGTAAAAAAGGAAGGTTTACGCAGAAAAAAAATGTACAGCCATTTACAGACAAAGAACAGGGTACATTCATAACCTTCATCTTGTCGCTACATTAATACGAGATGCCCAAACCAGCATTTTTTTGGGGATGTCAGCATGCTGATTAAGAGATTAGAAAATAGGGAGCTTTTATTATTATTTTGCAAGAAAGTCAGACTGAGATCCCCAGTCATCATCTACAACATCCCCAAAACCAGTGAAAATAGTTTGCGTGAGTCATACTTTCATGCCTTCAAGAGTCCCCTGTAACTGAACAAACAAACCTTTAAGTTACTTCATTAAAATTAATGAATTTTAAAAATAGGACTCATGGCCAGTAAGCTTTGCCACATTTCTAGTATGGATATAAGAACATACCCTCTTCTCCTCCCATCGTCACAACTACCCGCAGTCAAAGGGTAAGAGATGACATCCTCTTATGTCATTCTCAATTTCACCTTTGGCCTCTGAAAGGCATAAATATGGCACCTGCTGAGAAGCATGGCCTCATACTTCTCAGATCACTCGGAAGTTCTCAAAATTTATGAGCAAAATGTCCTTGGTTCTTACACGCCAATCCCATGTGTGCAACTTGTTCTGGTAATTCTCTCCCCTCTCTGTAAGACACAGTATAACTGTGGTAGCAATAGCATCACTATGAACTTAGTCAGAAAACTTTATTTTTAATTAATAATAAAATGTTCAGCTTATAATCAAAGCAACCAAACTACTTAGCACTCCAAGAAGAAATAAGGTTATTATATAGAAATTGGATCCATTAGCTCACTTCTTGCATCAAGCAGATACTCCAGGCTCCAGTCTTACCCACTGCTATTAACCACAAATCAGCCTGTTACATCACATCTTGCAGTCTGTCCAAGAGGAAAAAAAAAACCAAGTAACTCTGAACAGCAGCTCTGTCTAACTCACAGAGAAGTCAAAAAGTTCTTTGTATTCAGTGAGAAAGCTCTCATCAATGTGGATGTCCAACTATCATTCCTTGTCAACTTGATGGTCAACACGCTAGAAGTAGTTCTTGGCATTTGTGCTAGACTCCAGACAGCCAAAAGTAAAGTACAAGATTTAAGGAAAAATCCAAATGTATTCATGCTCAAAATACTCACCACAACTTACTGGAAAAGTTTTTTCAAAAATAAAAGACAAAAATATAAGTAGATCTGTGTCAGAAAATAAATTCAAGAAAGTTAATTATCATTTGCTGGAGATGGTAGATAATCAAAACAAAAATAAATTTTCATTAAATCGGGTTTAAATTGTTGCTACAGGCTCTGTATCCAAACTTTCTGTAAAGGACAAATGCCAATGGAAAAAGACAGAAAAGTAAAGTTAAAGTAGAGGAAAAGTAGAAAGAAATACATAAGAAATTAGTATCTGCATGCTATTAAGAGGGTGTGTAACAGATCACAGGAAAGAAAGAGAAAAAACAACACATAACTAAGCTGAACATTAAATAAGTCTTCAGAAATATTTATTTCTTGTTGGTTTAGAACATCTTGAACCTGGGTCAAAGTATAACATTTCTTCCAATGGATTTGTTCTTGGCAAGGATTTTGAACACTTTCCAGCTTATGTGGCTGGACAAATGGGTGAAAAGACAAGCTGCATCTCCAAAGCACAACATTTAATGGAATTAAAATTTCAATACAGTCACCTGTTTGGAAGCAACAGTGCTGCCAATTATTCCATTGCTCTACTTTCTGCATCTAAGCCCTTCTCTATATTATCAAAAAGGATGAAATTACAATTTGATTCTTTTCAATAAGAAAGTTAGTAGGACAGCAAAATACTTTATTTCCTGAATCACCTGTATATATCCTGTTGATTAACACTGCTATTTATCAACAGCCGTAACAACCAAAGATTAGAAGAGAACTTTCATTAAAATGAAAGCTGTTAATGTTTCTTATTTCAATTTATAAGTAGCAACAATTTGTCACAGAGAGATCAGCTTTGCATGGACAATCCATCCCATCCTGAAGAGCTACTATAGTGTTACCAGGTCAGCAACAGAACCACAGCCACACAGATCACTTTTTTTGTTAAACTGTAACAATCTCTTATCACAAACATAGCATTCCTACTGTCAAAATGTTTAAAGAGACATACATCTAGTTCTGTATGTGTTCAGTAAAGCCCAGTTAGAAACCTACAGTCATACAGGACAGAACTTTAAAGCATAGCAGGGCTTCAAAGTCAGGTTTTTCCTCCAAAAGCACAAGGAACTGCTACCTTAGCAGCAGGGAGCCATTGAGCAACTGTAAGAGGCAGCATTAGACAAAAGTTTTGATACCTACACAGTTCTGACCCATGCAACCATAAGCAACTAGTAATAATATAAGTCTTTACAGAGACTCTCTTTACACATGACTCTCACAATGGTGCTATGAATTTTAAAGCTTTACCGTGAACTATGACAAATATTGAATGACACGGCCACAACTACAACAATATTTTCCAAGGAGCACCAGTACCAGGCCAAGCACAACCACATACCAATGTATCACCTATTGTATATATATACACTATATAGTATATATAGTATTATATATATACACTGTTATACTATAACTGCTGAAAGAAGACTTCCACTTATCTGTAAGATCTAATGAACTACACAAGCATCCTTTGCAAATGTATGAGCTGTACTTAGTGCACTGTAGAGCACAACTTATGAACTATTTTGAGTAGGTGGAAAACAGCCTCCCCTCTTTCGCCATCCCTACACAGCTGTAGAACAACTTGTACTGGTGAACTCTGAGGAATAGCTCTGTTTCAGCTGTAGCCCTTACAAAGCTAAATGGGAAAAAAAAGTAAATAAAAAGAAGTGAAATGTATGAAATAGCTGGCATTGGAAGCATAAGGAAAAGTGAAGCAGTAATATTACTTTGTAGTTTCTCTCTAGACTACTGGGAGGACTCAAAAAAGCCCACAGAATTCAGGAAATACTAAGAAAAAGTCCTGACAAGCAACAAAGGTTTCTGAGCTGATGTTCTGCGATAGTATGGATGTTCTGCACTAGGATGGATGCTGAACCCCATAAGGTCTCTTCATGGCTCATACCCCATCATTAACAAAAATGTTCCTTTTTTTAGCCACTCCCAAGTTTTCAGGTTCTCTAGAAAGCTAGAATCTGCTATTACATGGGGCAGCTAGTTCATCTGCTGGTTCTGGTCCAGAGTGCAGTAATGGTTTGGGTAATGAACATTCTTTAATGCCTCGGTGCTTTTTACAAAGCATCCAAAGTACTGGAAAGGCCTCCTTTACAAAGCACGTTTTGTTGAGGCTGTTGTCAATGCTCTCACCCCAAGGTTTGGTAGTAAAAGTTAGCTTCACTTTCAGTGCTGAAAGCAAACCTTTATTCCTCCTGCAGTGTAGTTCCAAGGTAAATGTAAATGTCAACATTTTGGTAAATTTAATTATTTATAATATCAAATGCTTTAGTGGTCATGAATTTCCTCTTCCTTCTCAAAGGTTCTAGTTAGAATTTACACAAGAACTTTGTTCTTAAATAAACCAGGAAATGAAGCCTGAAGTCTGTCTTTAACAGACATAAAAATCACACTCTAGGTCTTGAAATCTCTATGTACATTAGCAAGTACCACAACAGAACATGAGTGTGAACAATTGGTTTTGAGGACCTATTGACATTTACACCATAGGCATTTCAGCTCAGGGCGGTGGGTGTCAGTACTGGGAGGACAGTTCTGTGGATTTTATCTAGTCTGGTCTTAACGACTAAATACCAACAGATCGAGGACATTACTTGCATTCCTGGAATATTTTCATTAAAGAGGAATTCAGTTTGTGATCTCCAAGAGTACTCCACTATACAAACCAAAGTATTAGCAATTAACTTGAAAAAAGCATGTCACATTCAAACCTGTGTTTAAAAACAAGCTAACTAGTCTACCACTGAACTCATTCATACAGATGTTCATCAGAAACCACAGGGAAACAAACTCATAAACCAATTACCTGCAAGTAATTACCTCTCAAGTACCATAACACATTTTTTTTAATGTTAATGGCCAAAAAAGGCCTTCCTTCACAAATTTTGGTTATACATTGCCACACAACTGCACATTTCCTAAGACAGAGCACACCTGAAAAGCAGAGTTCAGCTTATATTTGAATAAGCTGTGTCTCAAAAAGGGTTTCTTGAATTCCAGCAGCACAGTAACGTGCTAATGCTGCCCAGATCACGTACAATCCATTTTACAGCTATCTAACCATTGCAAGAAAATGCAAATACTTCAAAGAAGACTATCAGTTTAGTTTTCTCCATTTCATTTTTTCACCATCACTTCTGATTCCATGTGTTTTCCTTACTGTGCTAGCAGGGGCCTTCTGAGCCAGCTACTAATTTACAGATGGTCACGTAAGACCAAGGAAACAGACCAACGAACATTAAATAATATTACATCAACATTATGAGTGATATGCCAACAGACACAAAGTGCAACTGGTAATGTGTAACTAATAAGCTTCCATATTCAAATCAATCTGTAACTACTGATAGAAGAACCAGTTAACTTGTTGAAAGAGTTACTGGTGTATCCTGTTACACTTAAGTTGCTAAAGCTTTTGCCTTGAGTGAGGAATAGGTGGAATTTTGAATTTATGAGAAAGCCACAAATAGTGATTATAACTTCTTGTTTCAAGGGCTTCCTTAAATAAATTATCCAAGATAACAGGAAACTCCTTCTGAACTACTATTCCTAGGTATTACTGTTACATCTTATCAATATATCAACAATTAAATGTTCATATGGTCAGATGTCTGTGCAATCTAGCTTACAAACACTTGTACTGAATTACACCATAAGGATCTGGCCCTTAGTGGGTAAATAAGATCTGTTCTACTTCATGTAAATACATACACAACTATCATTTCTACAGCTCCGAGCAGTCATCAGGAACAAAAGATAATATTGTCTTTGCAGAAGACACTACAGGTCTATGTTAAGGTTAACACACAGTAAGAGGATACTGGTGACAATAATAGGAAATCAAACTACTGCAAGAATACATTCAAGATTTACATGCAGGATTATGAAAATATTTGGTGTAAATTACACTTTAAGCATTTACAGCTCAGAAACTCCAAGGTGCAGGGTCACAGGAATTATTTAAACTGGTGAACATTACCTCCTTCCAGGTGGTCAGTGGCAATTTGGAGCTCCTTTAGAATTATAGTTTTTCAAAACTGTAGGCAATACTTTCCAATATTCCAAACCAGCCACCCGCTTCAACACATTTTACACACAAAGTCACATAGGCAGATACTCAGAAACACTGTACACCAACGTATCTAACAACACGGGACACGACCATCCTTTATAGACTTTGGCAAATTCCATTAGTTTGTCCATGTTTATTTTTAGAACAATTTTTCCTCATTAGTCTAACAATGCATAATTAATTACATTTCTTGATACTGAGTTTAGGTTAGTAGTGAAGTGTTCTCACTGCACAGGAGTGGCAAGAGGGGGTTTTCTGATACTTTTAAATCTGAAGACAGCAAAAAAAGAACATGCTTTTAAACCCAGCCTTGTCCACAGTTGTAGCTCAGGAGTTACAGAGCAAGTGAGTTTTCTATACAAGGAGTGAGTTGGCTGCTCTGTTTCTGTAACTAACACAACACTGTCTTCCAGCCTATGTACTACTTTCAAAGTTTGTATGCATTCACTTTACCAGGCTTTCAAATTCTACTTTGCTAACAACAAAATCTGCTTTCTGAAGGTTAATAAACACACTTCATCACAAGCAGCAAAGCTTTCGTATCTCATACTGGGAATCATCCATACTGTTATGTTTTAACAGGTGGCTGCGTAGTGAGTGTCAAGCAAAGAAACATTTACTTGCATAACATTCTTTCTGCATTTTTATATAAGCACAAACCAGGAAGAGCACATACTGCTAGAGAACAGAATGATTTTGGTGCATATCAGATTTTTCAAGCATTCCCTCTTCCCCTTTGCTTGTATGCCATCTAAACTTCGAATCCAACAAAAGAACAACCACCAAATACTTGTTTTGTAGATGCAACATGTTCTATGAGTTTGGCTGAAGCATGAGGTTCAAATTTGTCAGGTCTGCTACTTGTGCAGCCTCAACCAAATCTCTGCTTTGGCTTGCGAGGGAGTCAATGCTAAGTACTGAGAAGCAAACCCCATCTTGTCATGCCATTATCTTCATCAGTAAACTGAAGTAGATAGAAGAGTATAAAACAGAGAAAGCTTCTATCTGCCTGACCAAGAGAAGAAATACCAGCCAAACCTATCTGTGTCATTAAACAAAAGCTTTTTCCAGCAGACATAGTCAATGCTTTCAGCTGGTTTGTAACCTGCACAGTATTCAATGCACTGACTGCGGTAGTTCATTGTGATTTGACAGCAAACCAGAGGTCACTGAAGTTGATACAGTATGGCTTGTTAGGCAACATAAGAGGTACTATTTCACTTGCTGTAGTTGCCCCAGTTACTGACAGAGCAACCGACTGCACGTATATCCAGATACACATTTTCGTGCCTAGTTCTCAGCCTAGGTAAAGTAAAACTCCACATTTGTCCATTAGTAGTCTCTCTCAGTTTGCAGTACAGGAGAAAAATCTTGACTAGCAAGTCCGATTGGCTTTTGTTTCCCAGTACTAGACCATACATGTTAGATTTAAATTGCAGAAGAACACAAAAACCTCCCAGCTTCCACGGCCAGGGAGGTTTAGAAGGCTCAGCTAGAAGGTTTTGTGGTGGGAGTGAGGCAGTGCTCTTATTTCCTTCACAAACCTTCCAAGTAGCACAGTGCCACCACTGGCCAGCATATACCGTCTGCATTTTCCTATTACTTCCCATGCTCTCTCATCATCTCTTACCTGCTGGTCCACAGAAGGAAACCCTCCAGTGCTGGACCACATTCCCCGCACACACATCCTTCTTGCAGCAGTAAGGTGCCACAAAGAGGGACGGGAGGCATGTAAAGCATTAAAGGCAAACATTACAACTAGCATGGGTAGAAACATTTTCCCCAATGCCTTGAAGTTTCCTCCTACCAGTATCCTCTAAGTATCAGTCTGTATGTAGTATCACTTAAATTATTTTATACTATATTTTATACTAAATGCACTGCACCTCCACCATATTACAGCCTAATTCCTTGATATTTCCCAATTAAAACGGGACGAAAACTCACTTTTAAAATCTTTTTAGTGCATGGTAATAAAAAAAAAAAAAAGCTATGTTTCTCCACTTCAGTTGACATTTTAGTCTTTTGAGAGGCTAGGGAGAATTATTACTTGAATATTTTTACATTTTCTCTCAGAACAAAGGACAAAATGTTCTAGGTGAACCTGTTTTAGCTGGGGGGTTGGACTAGATGATCTCCAGAGGTCCCTCCAGTATCTACCACTCTGTGATTCTGTCAAAATGTAGTCTCTAAAAACAGTAACAGTAATTCTCACTATTTAGCTTTTGAGTATTACAATGTACTTCATAAAAAACCACATTTCATTCTTCACCAAAGGCTAGCCATCTGAGGCAGCTCTCAACAACACGAATACTTTCATCACTTTAGAATAAGAAGTTTAGTGGGGACAAAAATTATACGTATTTTTGAGAAGCATGCACAGCATGAAACCATCTGCACATGTGAATGTAGAGATTTTTAAAAACCCAGTACAGGACTTTCTGTAAAATGTGCTTTACAAAAATACTGAAGAAAGTCACCTTTAAGAGTGCATAATAATGAAAAAATAATCTGGTAGATTAGCATTTTTCCCCACTTCAGTTGACATTTCAGTCTTTTTAGGGGATAAAGAGAAGGGAGGAGGAGATCGAAGGACAAACTAAGAACCAAGAATAACAAAGTTCTAACACGAGCAGTGGGTGAAGGATAAATGCATAAAAACTTTCATGAGCAAAACTGCAACAATACCGCAAACACTGCAAGTAAATAAATATCAGGGAGATTAAAAATGAAACCAGCACACCTTAGAGACGTGTCAGCAAAACCACTAACAAAAAAACCTCCCCACACTACAGCCAACTATAAGAAACCTATTTTCAAAGAACAAGAGCAGATAGTATTTCCCTTTCAAAAAGATAAAGGTGATAAGACACCCCACAATTTTTATTCAAGAACCGTGACAAGTATTCATTTTTAAACCTAGCTTTGCATAACTACAAAAAAAAGTCATCAATGGAATTCCATTTATTTTAAATAAAAATTTTATATATATATACATATACATATACACA